>JAJIBD010003887.1:57500-238191 GCA_021461705.1 Cryptotis parvus | reverse complement strand
CACTCTTCCCTCCCTCCGCCTCCGTGGGTCCCCAAACCCCTCCCTTCCAGCCCCCTGTCCAGCTCAGGTGTGTGGATCACTTCTCCCATTATGCTGCCTTTGGGTCTTTGGTGCTTCCCTTGCTAATGTCTTTGTCTTACAAGCCAGAGATCATTCCGCCTGGCCTTTCCTTTATCTTTTTTTTTTTTGGGTCACACCTGGCAATGCTCAGGGGTTACTCCTGGCTCTGCACTCAGAAATTACTCCTGGCGGTGCTCAGGGGACCATATGGGATGCCGGGATTAAACCCGGGTCAGCTGCATGCAAGGCAAATGCACTACCTGCTGGACTATTGCTGCTCCGGCCCCCTCCCTTTCCTTTATCTTGTCTCACACATGAGAGATCATTCCACACCTGCCCTTTCCTTTATCTTATCTCAAACACAAAAGATCTTGACTGACCCTTTTCTTTATCTTGTCTCACATGTGAGAGAGATCATTACGTACCTGGCCCTTTCTGTCTTACTGACTTCACTCAGCATAATTTCCTCTCATTTCATCCATGTTGCTTCAAATTGCACAATTTTGTCTTTATTAGAGCTGCATAGTATTCCACTGTGTATATATACCACAACTTCTTGGTCCATTCGCCCGGAGTTGGGCATTTGGGTGTTTCCCTATCTTGTCTTTTCCAGGTGCAGCAGTGAACCTGGGTCTGCATATCTGCTTCTGAATGATTTTGTGTTTGGGGGCGAATGCCGAGGCATGGTGTCACTGGGGTGTGTGGTAGTTCCAGCCCTGTGTTTTGGTAGATCTTTGTCCTTTCCATAAAGCACAGCAGGTTGCTACAGTTCTTCCCACAGGCCCTTGTGACCAGAGAAATTTTGAAATGACTCTGGGTCTGTGGTCATATAAACATGCCTACAATAAGACATTTATGGATAATAAATCGAGACATTTATTTCAAAAGATATTTAAAAAAACCTTTTCAGGACCCCCTCACTCAGTCCCAGGGCCCCCAGTTTAAGAGGCTGGGGTCCAGAGAACTGGTTTCCCGGTGTTCTCTGTGGATGTGGGGCAGCCACTCAGGAAGAGGCTTGCTTTGGCCTCCGGGCTTCTGGAAGGACAGAGGTGAATGTGGAGGTGTGGGGAACAGCGCCCAGTACCCTGGAAGGAGAGAGGCGGGCGACGAAGGGGCTGTTGCAGGGGGAAGTGAGCGCCCACATGTGGTCATGCAGGTGAAGTGCGCCTGCGCTTGGTACATTCGAGACGTTTGAATTCACCTCCTCTGCTCCTCGGTCTTGTCTGCAAAGCACAGTTGGGTTACCTGTCACCCATACAGTAAAAAGTTGGTCTGGCTTGTCAAAGGGTGAAGAACTTACAATTTCAGGCTTCTTTGGAAACTTTTAAAGAAAAGCGGAGAGTTGTACAGTGGGCAGGGTGCTTACATGTGGCAGACCTGGGCACAATCCCTGCATCCCGTGTTCCCTGAGCACTGCCAAGGAGTGATTCCGGGTGCAGAGGCAGGAGTAAGCCCTGAGAAACACCGGGTGTTACCAAAAGCAAAACAATACCTAAAAAGTGGGGTCAGGGCTAGAGAGAGGGGTGAAGGCACTTGTGTTGTATATGGCGGCCACAGCTGGGAGTGGCCTCTGGGGGTACCCAGGTATGGGGTCTCAAAATAAGAGAGAGTCATTCAGATCATCTTCCCAAGTCCTTTCAAGGATGTAAACTAAAAAATATAACATGGGTAGAAGAGGTCGTATGTGGGTAGGGGCAAGTTTGCCTTGCGTGTGGCTGATTTGGGTTCGATCCCTGGCATCCCGTAATCCTATATGGTTCCCTGAGCACCTCCAGGAGTGATTCTTGAGTACAGAGCTAGGAGTGGCCCCTGAGCACCATCAGGTGTGGCCCCAAATAAAAACAGACAAAATACATATGGACTTGCTCTCTCAAGCCCGTGTTCTCCCTTAAATACCTCTCTCTCTCTCTCTCTCTCTCTCTCTCTCTCTCTCTCTCTCTCTCTCCCTCTGTCTCTCTCTCTTCCCTTTTCCCACTCTGTTTTCTCTCTTGAGCACATATTCTTGTTATCTCCATGTCTCAGTAAAGGTCACTCAATAAAACCTGTCTTGCTTCACTAAATAATACTTATGTTTACTAAAACGTAATACTTAGTCTTAGCTCAGAGTTGGAGTGATAGACTTTGCTTGCATTTGTGGGACATGTGTCACTTGGGGGTTTGGGCCACACCTGGTGGTGGTGCTCAGAGCTGCTCCCAGTCCTGGGCTCAGGAGCCACCTGACAAATGCGGGAAAAGGCCCCAGAAGCCCAGCGAGCGTTCCTGGTGTTCAGATGCGGGGAGGGGAGGCACCTCGATATTCTCAGCAATCTGCTTGCTTTCCTCATCTCTACTAAGGAGCTGAGCCATCAGGGCGTATCTGTGCACGCACAACGCCTGCAAACTCCGTGGGCAGTGGGGGTGTATCTGCATACACGCGAGCACCTGCAAACTCCGTGGGCAGCGGGGATATATCTGCACACACGCGGAGCACCTGCAAACTCTGTGGGCAGGGGTGTATCTGCGTACACGCGGAGCACCTGCAAACTCCGTGGGCAGCGGGGGTATCTGCGCACGCGGAGCACCTGCAAACTCCGTGGGCAGCGGGGGTGTATCTGCGTACACGCGGAGCACCTGCAAACTCCGTGGGCAGCGGGGGTGTATCTGCGCACCCGGAGCACCTGCAAACTCCGTGGGCAGCGGGGGTGTATCTGCGCACGCGCGGGCACCTGCAAACTCCGTGGGCAGCGGGGGTGTATCTGCGTACCGCGGGAGCACCTGCAAACTCCGTGGGCAGCGGGGGTGTATCTGCGTACACGCGGAGCACCTGCAAACTCCGTGGGCAGCGGGGGTGTATCTGCGTACCACGCGGAGCACCTGCAAACTCCGTGGGCAGCGGGGGTATCTGCGTACCGCGAGCACCTGCAAACTCCGTGGGCAGCGGGGGTGTATCTGCGCACACGCGGAGCACCTGCAAACTCCGTGGGCAGCGGGGATGCCTTCGGGGCACAGCAGAGATTCCGTGGCCATGTGGCTCTGGCCCACACCTGCCAGTTGTTTGCAGAGAATCCTTTTAGTGGTGGTGGAGCTGGGGTTCAAGCCTGGGACTAGAACCCTGGAGGAGGTCGGAAGGACCCTGGCTGGGGACCCCGCTCTCCCTGCTGAGGTTGTCACTGGCTCACACTCCCCGCACCTCCTCGCGGGGGTCCCTCATGCATGTTCCGCAAACCCCAAAAAACCTTCCCGATGGGCTCATCTTTTCTGAGAGAAGCTGGAAGCCTGTCCCAGAGGGAAATCCCCCTCCTGCTTCTCAGGGCCTGTGTGTCGCACAGAGCAAGGCTGGCTTTGGGGACACACGCCTCCCTGACCCAGAAACATTCTGCCTTTGGCAATGACCGAGAAGAGCTGGCGGGAGCCGCAGACACGCAAGCCTGCCACAAACAAAACGGCCCAGCGGCTGCTTTTCCTTCTTCCATTGCAAGAGTGACATTCCATTCCCCGGAAAGGGCCGGCTCCTGCCGCCCTGAGGGTTCAAGCGCCCCTGCTCCAAGCTGGCGATGTTTCTCCTTAGTCACTTAGGCGAGGTCTTTTTTTTTTTTTTTAAGCGAAAAACTGATTTTATTACAGAAAACTTTTCATGATTTACTTTTCACCAGTCTGTTCTGGCATGCTCCTAATGATATCAGAATCACCTGGGTCGATGATGGCAGCGTGCACACTCTGTAGTATTTCCCACAGGCCGTGCCCAGCTCAATGTTATTGCCGCTGTAGTGATGGACGCCAGTCTTTGCCAACATGGTGTAGTACTCAATTTCAGATTTCCTGAGCGCCGGGCAGTTGTTGGCCAGGATGACCAGCTTCGCCTTGCCCTGCCGGATCATCTTCAGCGTCTGCTTGTAGCCCAGCACGTACTTGCCGCTTTTTCATCACCAGCTGGAGCCGGGAGTTGATGGACTCCTGCGACTTTTTCGTATTCTTGGTGACCACCATCTTCCTGCCTTAGTGCAGGACAGCCCCAACTGAGCAGGCTCCATGAGGGCCTCCATTTTCCACATACGGACTTCTCTCTCGTCAGAACTCCACCCAGCAAACCAGCCTATCACAGTCCGGCTCATCCAGATCCACCCTGCTGCAGTCTTTTTTAATCCGGCCCAGGTGTGCTGATCCAGAGACAGACATGGGGCAGAGCTGCTACTTGCTCTCCCTGTGCCCAGCCGCTCACAAGGCGCCCAGGAGGGATGGTGGGTTCTAGCCCTGGCCCGCCATCCCAGCAGAGCCTTGCAGCAAGCCAGACGACCCCCCACTCCATGAGGGCCTCCATTTTCCACATCCGGACTTCTCTCTTGTCAGAACTCCACCCAGCAGACCAGCCTATCACAGTTCGGCTCGCGGCCACTTTTTGGTGCACGGTTCATCAATAAATGCTGGATTTAGAGATGACTACAAGAGTATGCTACCTGCAGGCAGAGCCTGGCAAGCTACCCATGTTGTATTTGATATGCCAAATACCAGTAACAATTATAGACCTCATTCCAGAATGGATTGTGGCTCTTTATGTTCCTGGAGCAAGCAGATGCACTTGGGCTCTACTAGCATGAGACAGGACATATGGAGATGTTACTGGGGCCCACTCGAGCAAATCGATGATGAACGGGAAGACAGTGATACAGTGAAGTGAAAAACAATTGAAGGAGCTGAAGCAGTATTGTCCCCAGGACCTCATGTGGCCCTGAGGACCACGAGGGTGACTGGTGGCGCGGTCACTGCAGGAGTGTCCGAGCACTGGCGGGTGTGGCCCCAAAGAAACAAACAGAACAGACTATTGGGGCCAGAGCAATAGTATAGCCGGTAGGTCTCTTGCCTTGCATGTGGCCGGCGAGTTTGATCCCGGCATCCCATAGGGTTCCCGAGTCTCCCCAGGAGTGATCCATGAGCGCAGAAGCAGGGAGTCAGTTACCCTGAGGACCGTGGGTGTGCCCCCACCCAAAGGCAATCCGTGAAGTTCACAGTGTTATTTAACCCGGTGAATCCAAAATGTTACCATTCAACCTGAAAGCAATGGAGAGCATTATTGCAGGGAGGGGGAGTGAGGCACCGACCCTCATGGGCCCTCGGCCTCTCCGGCGCCCACATTCCCGGTGAATGACCTGTCCTCTCCCGGTGGCCCTGAGCGACTTTGTCGGACCTGCCAAGGTGCAGAAGCGCAGGGGCGGGTTGGGGTTCCAGGACCCAGTGGGGCCCCAAAGACGGTGTCTGCTCCTTCCAGAAGCAGTGAAGGCGCACCTTTGTGCCTTCACGGGAGCACTGGTGTGGACCGCCCGGCACTGGGGGCTGTCGGCACCAGGAAGCGGACAGACAGACAGGCGGTCAGTCCAGACCCTTAGCTGCTCAGTTCAGACTAGCTTTGGCGCATCTCAGGCAATCAAAAAATATGGCACCTTCACCTCACAGATTTTAGCGAGAGCTTCCTGGGTTCCCAGGACACCTTCCTGGGAGGGTCGTCCTGACATAGAGGCCCTGTAAGGCGGGAGGATGGTGACCCGGACAGCAGCACTGCTCGGGGCGCTCAGAAACACACAGCTCTGGGGCTGGAGCCATAGTGGGTAGGGGCGTTTGCCTTGCATACGGCCAGCCCGTGCCGACCGGGTTTGATCCCGGCATCCCATATGGTCCCCCGAGCACCGCCAGGAGTAATTCCTGAGTGCACCCCTGAGCATTGCCGGGTGTGACCAAAAAAAAAAAAAAAAAAAAAAAGAAAGAAACGCACAGCTCTGCAGGCGGGGGGCTCAGCCCGGAACTGAGCCACTTCACGGCTTCACGCCCAAGGAAAGCACGGAAAGGGTCTAAACAGACAACAGTTGGGGCCAGAGATCATACCGCGGGAGGGCGTTGCCTTGCGTGCGGCCAACGCCATTCAATCCCCAGCATCCCCTAGGGTCCCCCAATCTCCATGAGGAGTGATTCCTGAATGCAGAGCCAAGAGTAACCCCTGATCATCGCTGGCTGTGGCCCCAAAATAAAACAAAATGAAGGAATCAGGTGACAAATGTGGCAAACCCTGATTTTCTAAGCTCGCAGCATCAGCTCTATGGGCATTGTGCAGAGCTCAGAGCCCCCGTGGCTGGGCAGGCCCGAGGCCCACTAGAAATGGACCGTGCACAGGCCTGAGCTATCAGGAAATGAGCAAGGGAGGCTTCCATGGCACGGATCAGAGCCCTCGCGTTCCCCTGCTCCAGCCTCTCACGGTAAATATTCTCTGCCGTAAACACCAGGGCTGTTTATAGCACGGAGCCAGGAGAACCCAGGAGGCGCCAGCGGAGGCGTTTGCTGTGTCTCCCGTGGTCAGTGCCCACTTCCTGATGGTTTTCTGCTGCTGGGATTTAGGGCCAGGATTCCTCTCCTCCAGATTCATCACTTTCCTTCCACTGCTTCTCCCCAAGTTCTCAATGATGGAGAAAACACAGACGCCTCACTAAACCAAACAAGAAGCTAGTGCTGTGTTTACAAATGAATGTGGGGAGAACACTGTAGATTTCCATTGAGATTAAAGGAATAATTCAGGGGGCTCGGGAGAGCATCGGGCGGTGAAGGAACTTGCCTTGCAAGCAGCTGACCCGGGCTCAGTCCCTGACATCCCAGATGGTTCTTTGAGCCAGGAGCAGACCCTGAGCACAGTGAAACCAAACTATAAAATTAAAAGGAGGTAACACAAGAAGACCTATGACCGCTTCCCCCACTGGGAATATCCAGGACACATCAGAGTCAGATACTGTCGCTCATGTGAGGGGTATGGCCGTGGCTGCAGGGACCAGAGTCCCTCAGGGTGACATGTTCACTCCTCCCTCCTCCTTATTCGTCTTCAGTGACTGCTGACGTTGCTAATGTTCATTTCTGCTCTATTTTTTCTATATTCCTGTGGATTTGATTTTTTTTTTTTTTTTTTTGTTTTTTTGGGTCACACCCGGCAATGCTCAGGGGTTACTCCTGGCTCTGCACTCAGGAATTACTCCTGGCAGTGCTCGGGGACCATATGGGATGCCGGAGATTGAACCCAGGCGGCACAGGCCGGCCGCGTGCAAAGCAAACGCCCCTACCCGCTGGGCTATCGCTCCGGCCCCTGATTTTTTTTTTTTGGGTCACACCCAGCAATGCTCAGGGGTTACTCCTGGATCTTCACTCAGGAATTACTCCTGGCGGTGCTCGGGGGATCATATGGGATGCAGGTATAGATATTATCAGTGTTTTCTTACTAAGGTGAGTGGAAGACAGAAACTTCAGCTTCCTTTACCTTCTGTCACGTCTTCTTAAAATTATCTTAGGTCTTTTCTCTCCTTATGTTAGGGATGATATTATCCAATGGTATACTTTAGAGTCAATGATCAAATTCATTTAGAAAATGCAAGTGGAAAAGGAAAATCAGTGGTATTAAGGGTCTACAGAAGGAAGTGCAGATCGGGGGTGTCATGGGGAGACAGGAGAACAAGGCAGCAATAAGGCCGGAGCCATAGTCCAAACATGGGTAGGGCATTTGCCTTGCACATGGCCGACCCGGGTTCGATCCCTGGCATCCCATATGGTCCCCTGAGCACTGCCAGGAGTAACTCCTGAGTGCAGAGCCAGGAGTAACCCCCTGAGCATTGTCGGGTGTGACCCAAAGACACACATACAAATGCAACTTTTTATTTAAAAATATATAGAGCAAGGCATGGAACTGTCTGGCTGTGGGCATATATAGAGCAAGTGTATGGAACTGTCAGGCCGTGGGCATATATCGAGCAAGGCGTGGAACTGTCTGGCTGTGGGCATAGAGCAAGGCGTGGAACTGTCTGGCCGTGGGCATATATAGAGCAAGGCGTGGAACTGTCTGGCTGTGGGCATATATAGAGCAAGGCGTGGAACTGTCTGGCCGTGGGCATATATAGAGCAAGGCGTGGAACTGTCTGGCCGTGGGCATATATAGAGCAAGGCGTGGAACTGTCTGGCCGTGGGCATATATAGAGCAAGGCGTGGAACTGTCTGGCCGTGGGCATATATAGAGCAAGGCGTGGAACTGTCTGGCCGTGGGCATATATAGAGCAAGGCGTGGAACTGTCTGGCCGTGGGCATATATAGAGCTAGGCGTGGAACTGTCTGGCCGTGGGCATATATAGAGCAAGGCGTGGAACTGTCTGGCTGTGGGCATATATCGAGCAAGGCGTGGAACTGTCTGGCAGTGGGCATATATAGAGCAAGGCGTGGAACTGTCCGGCCGTGGGCATATATAGAGCAAGGCGTGGAACTGTCTGGCCGTGGAGCATATATAGAGCAAGGCGTGGAACTGTCTGGCCGTGGGGCACATCTGCAGACTGGACGTCTGGTCCACGCAGCTCCCACTCACCAAGTCCTCTGCTGCCCGCAGGAGGTGGTGGCCCACTGGATCGCCGAGAGCCGCATCGCCATCGAGGAGATCCGCTTGCTGACCCTGAAAGCTGCCCACAGCATCGACACTCTGGGCAGTGCTGCCGCCAGAAAGGAGGTGAAGCCCCTCGGACCCCCCACCAGCTATGTCCTCTGGTTTTGCCGTTCCCTGAGCATTTCCTGTTTCCTGGCCTGGAGTCAGGGGGCCCCATAGGTTGGAAGTTCTCATGTGTTCTTGGTGTAAAGCCAGTGAGATAGGACCGCAGGTTGGGTCTCGCGTGGGATGTGGCTAATCTGGGTTGGATCCCTGGCACCCAGGATGGTGCCCTGAGCCTCGCCAGAAGTGACTTTTGAGCACAGTCAGGTGTCAGCCCTGACCACTGGTGGGGGTGGCCTTAAACAAAACGAAGCCAAGAAAAGTTGCAGCGGCGTGTTCCATACCCGTCCCTTTCTCGGGCTGCCAGGCCTGAGTCTCAGGACAGTGTCTTCAGCCGTGAGACTCAGGGAGCAGAGCAGGGAGCTCAGTTTAGGCCTGAGTCTCAGGACAGTGTCTTCAGCCGTGAGACTCAGGAGCAGAGCAGGGAGCTCAGTTTAGGCCTGAGTCTCAGGACAGTGTCTTCAGCCGTGAGACTCAGGAGCAGAGCAGGGAGCTCAGTTTAGGCCTGAGTCTCAGGACAGTGTCTTCAGCCGTGAGACTCAGGAGCAGAGCAGGGAGCTCAGTTTGGGCCTGAGTCTCAGGACAGTGTCTTCAGCCGTGAGACTCAGGAGCAGAGCAGGGAGCTCAGTTTAGGCAGATGGGCACAGCACCGCTCTGTCCCTCTGCCGGCCTGTGCCCTCGGCAGGGTGCTCCCCCTGTTCGCCCAGCGCCTGGGTGAGGACTGGCTGTGCGGCTCCGACCTTTGCCCCTGGTCAGTGCTTCGTCACAGGCACCCCTTGCCGCCGCCTTGTTTCCGGCTTATATGGAATAAGAACACGACCTCTTACTTGTAAAAGCCAATAAAATTGCCAAGAGGAAACTGGTTCGCAAAGACCCTTGCGTTCCTTGGACTCCTAAGACAAGGGCTGTGATCTACCAGTTGTCTGAATCCTCTTAGAAATAAGGCAGGTAAAAGTGCCTGCCATAGGGGCAGGGAGTGGTGGGGGGGAAACTGGGGACTTTGGTGGTGGGAAATGTGCACTGGTGGAGGGATGGGTGTGGAACACGTATGACTGAAACCCAATCATGGATAGCTTTGTAATGGTCTGTCTCATGGTAAGTCAGGTAAAATAACAACAACAACAACAACAACAACAACAACAACAACAACAGTAGTAGTAGTAGTAGTAGTAGTAACAACAACAACAGTAGTAGTAGTAGTAGTAGTAGTAGTAGTAGTAGTAGTAGTAGTAGTAGTAGTTGTTGTTTAAAAAAAGGGAAAATAATAAGGCAGGTCCCAAATAAATGGATGAAATTGGACTTGGGGAAGATCCAGTTCCCGCCAGCAGGTCCGTCTTGATCGAATTCTGGCCCGAGCCCACGTTTCGGCCACCATCTGTCTGTGTTAACTGTGGGGCACTGTGCACAGGCAAGTTCCTGTTTCATTTCAAAAAGCGGGGGGCAGCAGAGCGGTAGCACAGCGGGTCCCAGAACACCGTCAGGAGTAATTCCTGAGTGCAGAGCCAGGAGTAACCCCTGAACATCGCTGGGAGTGGCCCAAAAGGACCAAAAAAGAAAAAGGAAGGATGGGTTCTGTCAGTGGGGCCCAGGTCTTGTCTGAAAGACAATGTCCTTTTCTCACCTCACGTGTAGATCTCAATGATTAAAGTGGCCGCCCGCGGGGTCGTCTGCAAAGTCATCGATCGGGCCATCCAGGTGTGCGGAGGCGCTGGTGTGTCCCAGGACCTGCCACTGGCTAACATGTGAGTGGCCTGACCCGTTCTCAATGCAGGCACAGCACCACGGCTCTCCTGAGAAGCTGGTTCTGGTGACATTTCCCTTGCGAGGGTGATGACTTCCAGGCTAGCCTCAGTGCCGCAGCAATAGCATGGGGGGATGCGTGTGGAGCAACAGCACAACAGGGAGGGCGTTTGCCTTGCAGGAGGGTAACCCGGCATCCCATATGGCTCCCTGAGAACTGCTAGGAATAATTCCTGAGTGCAGAGCCAGGAGTAAACTCTGAGCACAGCTGGGTGTGACCCAAAACACCAAAAAAAAAAAAAAAGTGTGAGGTGCCCCTGTAGCAGGGCAAGGCAGGCCGATAGGGACCTGGCTCAGGGAAGCCCAGAGCTGGGCTCAGGTGGGTACTGAGGGGCGTGGGGGCGTTCTCAGAGACTGGGTGCCAAGAAGGAAGTCCCGGGGCCAGAGAGATAGTCCAGGCCAAGCACTGGCCGCGCATGCAGCAGACCTCGCTTTGATTCCTCAGCACTGCAGAGTCCCCCTAAACTCCTAAGCACAGATCCAGGAATAGCCAAACACCTCCAGGTGTGGCCAAAGAAGAGTCCCATAGCCCGCGACAGTGCCCTGTCACCTCCCCGTCACTAGGGAGATGAGGAGGTGGCAACATTTCTTCATCAGTTTCTGATGTGGAGAAAGAGTAGCTGGTGTCTGAGGGACTCTGTCCACAGTTCACTGCCCACGGCTTACCCAAGAGAACTCTTCATTCTAGCAACTTCTATTCACCCATCAAGATGCGATTAAGCTTCTGCCCCCGCTCGGAGGTTCCTCTCATGGGGTGAGACCCCATAGTTGTTCTCTCAGAAGGCCCCGGCTCGGTGCTCGGCTTTCCCTGTGCTTGTTTTGTCAGCGCCTTGGCCAAGGTTCAGGAATGTCCGTCTGGGCCTGGACTCTCAGCGCGGGCGCTGAAAGGGCGTGTTCCTCTCTGATAACCCCCTGCCCCGCTCTTGTTTTCCCAGGTATGCCCTCGCGCGAACTCTGCGCTTGGCGGACGGCCCCCGACGAGGTGCATCTCTCGGCCGTGGCGGCCATGGAGCTGCGCGAGCAGGCCCGGCGCCTGCGGGCCGGGTGTAGAGTGCTGCCGCCCGCGCAGGCCTCAGCCGTCGCATCGTGGACTCTGGGTTGGGTAGTGGAGTTGACACGGGGTGAATTACCTTCTGGGAAAGACCTGAGCACCTTAAGGATGGGTGAAGGGCTGGGGTGCAGGCTCTGGGGGTGGGGCTGGATCCATAGCACAGCGGGTGGGACATTTGCCCTGCGGGCGACTGACCTGCGTTCGACCCCCCACATCCCATATGGTTCCCCGAGCACCACCAGGAGTAATTCCTGAGTGCAGAGCCAGGGTGACTGCTGGGCATCGTTGGGTGTGACCCCAAAGCCAAAAGAAAAAAGAAAATGTGCATTTCTCTTCATCCTTGATCTCACGGGCCAACAGGTTTAAGGTACGTAAGAGACTGGCCATTCCTCTGGCTGCTGTTTTGCATGTGGGTGTTTAGCATTGCTGTTCTGTAACGCTTAATCACAGAGATAATGAAATAAATGAGAGCTGAAGCAGAGGCATGGAATATTTGATGTCTGACTCTCGGGGGCTTGCAGCTTGAATACTGATTTATCAATATTCAATATGGGCCCATATTGATAAATTTATCAATTTATCAATATGGGCCCTTCATTGCTTAGCAGGAAGTTTTTTCCCTCCAAACCCTGATCTGCAGTTTCAAGGTTCCTAGAAAACATGGGTGGGGGAACAGACATTTTTAAGTCATGGAGAATAGTGAGCAGTTTTGGCTACTACAAGGGACTCCAGAAGAGACGGGAGACAGCCTGCCCCCCATGGCTCAGACCCCCGGCTCTAGCTCAGGCCTGGGGGTCCCGTGTGCCCGACACCGTGCCCTGTTCCTCGGAGCTCAGAACACAGTCTCCGCGTTCCCACTCCCAGTTCCTTTGCAGAGCCGTGACACGGAGAGTCCTCAGGCTCCGTCTTCGCCCTCTACCGGGAAGAGCATCTGCGCTGCTTTACTGGGGTTCCCGTGTAGTCTGGGGGTGCACCTTCTCCACTTCACTGTCAGCCACTCCCCCCACACACACTGTCAGGGACGTTTCTGGAAGTGTGGTTGCGGGATGGAGATGATCCTGCTCGTGTGCTGGGGGCCTCTGTCCCGGGCAGTGCGGCCTCAGCCGTGCCTGGGGACCTGCCTTGGGAAAAGCGCTGACTCCTGACCTTGTGCACTTTTGAGTCTTGAGCTGTGACTGGTGCTGGGAATTACTGGATTTTTTTTTTTTTACTTTTATCAATGATCAAGTTTCCACCTATTACCAGAAACCATTGAAAAGTACATTGGGGATAACATATGAGAATTGACTGGTTTCAAAGGTCAATTTTATAACATCAAAATAGAGCACACGTCTTTCAAATGAGGATTTTGCATCCGGATTAGGGAGTACAATAAGTGAAAAATGAACTCCAGAGTTTAAAGACAGTATGAAAAGAAAAATCTCATCAATAGCTTTTTTTGGGGGGACTCCCAAGCAGTGATCAGGATATCAGGGTCCTCGCCAACATTCTTGGCTAGATTGGTGGGTGCCCTGCAGTGCTGGGGGCTCTGGGACAGTACCTGTGATGCTCAGGGGACCAGGGGACCAGGAAAGAACCGGAGTCAGGTGCACCTTAAGTTGTGTTCTGGGGCCAGAGCGATAGCCCAGCGGGTAGGGCGTTTGCCTTGCGTGGCCAGCCCGTGCTGGCCTGGGTTCGATCCCTGGCATCCCATATGGTCCCCCAAGCAACACCAGGAGTAAGTCCTGAGTGCAGAGCCAGGAGAAACCCCTGAGCATTGCCGGGTGTGACCCAAAAAAAGCAAAAAAAAAAAAAGTTGTGTTCTGACCATGGTATTACTCCCTTTTAGAATACTGATTACCTCTTGACAGGCTGGATCAGTTAGGAGATATTGAATCAAATGAAATCAAATATATTATTAAGATTAATTCCACCTATTTATTTTTTATTTTTTTAAGTGAGCCAAACATATTTCTAACATGTCTTGGTCCAACTGAGGCATTATGACACTTGAAATATCACTTGAAACATCCTTATGACACTTGAAACATCAGTGAACCTGTAACTGATATTATCAATTAGGAGAAAATCCTAGAAAGCAAATTGCATGGTCTGAGGATGATGAGCATTGGCCAACACCTCTACGGTGTATCCGAGATGTCCTGCTTCCAGACAAATTCCTCCGTGTAGCCAGTGCCCAGCCTGCAGCTCTCAGCACAGGTGAAAACTGTCCACCTGTTTCTTTAATGAGGACGCCATTTGAACAGTAACTGCTAAATGAAAAATTTTCCAAATGAAAGCTTTGTTTCTTGGGGACATATCCAGCTGTGCTCAGGGCTTTTCCTGGCTCGGTACTCAGGGATCACTGTGGGCAGGGCTCGCGGAGGACCACATGGGGTGGCTGCTGGGGGTCAAACTAGGGTTGGCTACATGCAAGCAAGCCCCTCCCTCACTGTACTCTCTCTCCAGCCCAGAAAGCATTTTTTAAAGCCAAACTTTTATTTTTTCTTTTTTGGGTCACACCCGGCAATGCTCAGGGGTTTCTCCTGGCTCTGCACTCAGGAATTACTCCTGGTGGTGCTCGGGGGACCATATGGGATGCCGGGGATCGAACCCAGGCTGCACGGGCCGGCTGCGTGCAAGGCAAACGCCCTCCCTGCTGGGCTATCGCTCCGGCCCTAAAACACACTTTTTAAAACTGTCTTATTAGAAAACATTTTCATCACTTGAATTTGTTGATGTCCAGGGGCCGGAGCGATAGCCCAGCGGGTAGGGCGTTTGCCTTGCATCGCGGCCGGCCCATGCCGGGCTGGGTTCGATCCCCGGCATCCCATATGGTCCCCGAGCACCGCCAGGAGTAATTCCTGAGTGCAGAGCCAGGAGAAACCCCTGAGCATTGCTGGGTGTGACCCAAAAAGAAAAAAAAAACAAATTGTTGATGTCCAGAGATTTCAGCCACTATATATATTTCTCTTGGACGTGGAGGGGCAGGGACGATGACCTGGGCTCTGGGCTTGGGAGCGTCATGGCCTCTGTCCTCGAGCTGACCCCCTGGGGGCTTGACGTGGCCATCATGAAGGCGAATGTCTGACACGAGGAACACACTTTCAAAGGCCTGGACGGACTCTGCTGGCTGCTTAACCTTATTGCCAATTTCTTCAGTGACAGAGGAAGCAGCCGTGTTTTCAAGATGGAGAATTAAAGGTTATGTCTGGTACTTAAAAAGTTGTGGTAACTGTTTTTCCATTCTCGGAGAAGACCAAGCTAAACGGCTGGTCGGCTTGTTTCCTTTCCGTCCCACAGAGCAGACCCTCCACATTACCCATAATGCACTTGTCTTCTACCCCTGAGATTAGGGGGTCCCAGGCCGGGGCTGTGGTCCCGTGGCAGAGTCCGCGCTCCACACGCCTGAGGTCCTGGCTTCCATCCCCCAGCACCAAAACATGAAGTTCAAGATCAAGATGCCCTTCGCCTGAGTCCTGGCCGCACCAGGGATAGACTTCCTGCCACTGTGGAAGTTTCTAGAGCTATTTCCAGGGGCTCCTCAGGTTGCTCCAGGGCATGTGGCCTGGGCCCTGCCCGAGAACTTGAGGTGACTCAAGAACTCAAGGGGCTCTGGGGAGCTGAGACGGGCGAAGAGAGGTCTGGCCAGAGGCCGAGGGGACATTTTTGGTGACAATTTGAAGGGACTGTCACCACCCACTGGAACACACAGTCCCTTGAAAACGTGCTCTGCGTCTACACAGCACTCCCCAGCCTGAGGGGCTCACCCAAGGGGAGACAAGATGCCAAAGAAAAATAAAACCGCCCTCGGTGAGTTAGAATTTTCCAGATAAACAGGATCCTGGGACATGTCCTCACCTAATTCAGAGCAGATAAAAGGCATCAAGATTTATGGTTTTGCCACAATATTTTCTTCATTCCTCTCATCGCGAACCTGCTTATCATGAAGAACTTCTAGAATATTCCAGCAGTCGAGGTGTTTAGGGTCAGCTCTGGGTCGATAAGGCTCTGGCTCTGCCTTCCGCGCTCCGCCATTTCCTCCACACACAGGGGGACAGTGTGTGGCGGGTCCTCTTGAGGCTCCTTCAGCGAGTGGCCTGACAGTGAAGGAAGCCCCCACCCCACCCCAGTCACCAGCTGCATGTTCTGAGAGGGGTGCGGGGTTGTGTCTGCTACAGCCCTGTCAGTCCTGACGTCTGTTTTCCGGCCCCAGCTCCTGTCCCCACCCCAGCTCCCCACGGGTACACCCACCTTGGCTTCATAATCAGAAACTACTACTGAGGGGCTGGAGCAATAGTACAATGGCTAGGGCATTTGCTTTGCCAGTGGCAGACCTGGGTTCGATTCCCGGCATCCCATCTGGTCCCCTGAGCACCGTCAGGAGTAATTCCTGAGTGCAGAGCCAGGAGTAACCCTGAACATCACCAGGTGTGATCCAAAAAGAAAGGACCTTAGTGACTGTGAGGGCTGAGGAAATAGCTCAGGAACCAGGGAGAATGAATAGGCATTCTCCAGTACTGCTGGGTGTGGCCCTGAGGGCCCCACTCAGGGCCCCATCAGATCACCAGACAGAGGGTAGAACCAGCCCAATGGACCCAGATTCCAAGCAGTTGTCCCTGGATCCCCCAGGACTACTGTGGGAGGCTCCCCAAATACTATTACTTTGGTTAAAATGAGGTGCTCCGGGAGAAAAGAGCTTGTGAGAGCCTTCCTGGGCCTTTTCCGGATCCCAAAGGCTGGGACTGTCAACTCCAACCCCCCGTGGCCGTCTGCTATCTCTCCTGCCCCTGGATATTTAATTTTAAAAGTGGGTGTCATGGGCTGAGCTTCTCAGGCTTAGGGTTCATTTCCGATCTCCCATCTCTTGTTCTACTGTGCTGCCCAAGGTTCCCTCCATTTTATCTGCCATCTCCTATTTTGCTTCTTTTTCAGCTTTGAATTTAATGTCTCAAGTATGTCTGAGGTCGTATTTGGTTTTCCCAAGGAAGGCGTTTTTAAGAGGCGTCTTGTGCTCTGGCTGCAGCCTGAGCTGAGGAGATGGATGAGAACTTTCCTTCTGTCCAGCATTTCTTGTTTCCTACCTTGGCCTCTGTCCTGCTTCCTCTGTGGTGCCTGGAGGGTTCCACCCGTCCAGCTCCTTCTAAGTCCGAATTCCAATGTTTGCAGTCTGGGGCGTGGTAGAGTCCAGCGGTCAGGCTGAGAATATGGTCCTCTGATCCCCTTGTGATAGTCTTAGGCTGAGACTAAGACTAGTCCACTCCCGCAGGACATGCCAGGACGTGTCTGTCAGGGAGGCTGGGATAGATGTGAACGAAAGGCTGCTTTGGGTTCTGTGGAATATTGTCAACATGGGGTGAGAGCTTATGTCCTAGTGGAAGCAGCTTTGCTGAATCTGTAACCAACTAAATATTTGTAGAATTACTTCCATATGACCACGCTTTTTGGAGATAAATGACTCAGTCTTGCGGTGACTCAAGTCGCAGCTTCATCAATTTTTCCTGAAATGAGAGGATCTGGGGTTCCTCTGTTCCTGCCACACGTGGCAGGGGGCCAGGGAAGAGGCGAATGTCCTTGCAGATATTAAATTTTATAGATCCTGCTGGCTCAGGATGGACACAAACTCCCCACGCCAGAGTAACCCCAGAGCTTTGGCATAGAAACCGCATAATTTAAAGAAACATAAACATTCTTCTTTGTATATCTCAGACTTCCAACTAATGGCTCTGTGTCTTTCCTTTCTCCTGCAAAGTTATTTCCCGAAACCTGGCTTTGTGAAATGTATACATCTTGCCTTGTAAGTTTGATGACAAAGACAAAGTTCTTAAAGTGGCTGTACCACTTCCTGTATGTGTGGGGGGCCTGGGCGCACAGCAGCCTGACCGCTGCCATTTATATCCTGCCTTTGGGAGTTTGGCTCATCAGTCACTCCCATGTGAATTTCTTTGTTCTGAAAGCTGAATAACATTAAACTGCACATCGGAGTTAGAATACAGCAGGTAGGGGTGATTGCTTTGCAGGTGGCCAACCTGGGTTTGATTCCGGCATCCCATATGGTACCCCAAGCACTGCCAGGGGTAATTCCTGAGTGCAGAGCCAGGAGTAACCCCTGAGCATTGCCGGGTGTGACCCAAAAAGAAAAAAAAAACCAAAAAAAAAAAAAACTTTGCACATCTTGTGAACTAGCCTCAGGAAAGCTTTGATGAATGAGATGGATTCCGGATGTTTCCACCACAGTGGAGGACAGAGATTCGGCTTCTGGATCCATATTTGAGGGAAACCAGATCATTGTTTTAGATGTGATTCTGGGTATTTTTGCAGGGCACGTTGTGATGGGTGCCAGGGATTGAACTTGAAGCATCTGCCAACCTGCCAAACACCTCCCTGACCCTCACACTGGAGCCTTAACAGGGAATTGTTACTGGTCAGACCCAGGCATTACTGAGAAGAAATGGAGGTCCCCAGGCCAGATCCTAAACAGGCAGATTCTGTGGGCCATGTCAGGCAGGATTTTGTGGCCACAGTCTCTGGTCCACCTGGCTCCACTGGGGAGGACAGTCTTGGTCTCGATGTCACACACAGGAACAGAGCTGTGGTCGGTAGCTCCTGTTCCACAATCCTACACTGGCTTCTGTGTAGACAACTTGCTGCCTCCTTCCAGTGCTTGGTTCCAGGAGCCCAATACAGTCCCCTGGGCCACTGTGAGGATGGATGACAGAGCCAACTCCTGAGTTCTGGAGTGGCCAGCAGTGTGATTCTGCTATAACCTGGACCCTCCACACGTAGCAGCTACTTTTTTAAAGACCAAGAAGAGCATGGATGCGGAAGGAAGGGCCTCTCACTCATTGTTGGTGGGAGTGCCGACTGGTGCAGACTTTGTGGAAAATGACACGGGCATTCCTCAAAAAACTAGAAATTGCACTTCCCTAAGACCCAGCAATACCATTCTGGGAATAGTCCCGGGGAGCCCAAAACACACAGTACAAATGCCATCTATACTTTTATGTCCACTGTAGCACTCATAAATTCACTCATACTGGTTTTTTTTTTCTTTTTGGGGGGGACTCCAAAGCATTCCTCTGAAGACCTGTCTGCCCCACGCCCCTCCCTCCCAGCAGAACTCTACCAGGTGGCCAATTCAGCAATAAGGGCCCGAGCATGCTGCTGTTTGGGTCCTGCAGGGCTGGGGATATTGGGGCCCCCAAGGAGTGCTGGGGCGGGGGGTCCCCAGGGTCACACCAGCAGTGCTCACACCCAGTGATGCTCAAGGGACCATGTGGTGTTGAAAACCGAGCCTGGGTGAGATGCGGTCCAAACACATGCCTAACTGCTGTATTATCTTGTGGCTCTTAAGATGCCTTCTAGTGAAATTATTTTTATGACAACGTACTGTCTAGAAAATAGAGCCCAGCTATGCATTAAAATATGTACCTGGTGTATTACCCATAACCTCTGAAAGGTACTTTGATGGGACACCTGAGCTAGTGGCTAACTGGAGCGCCTGCTTTCTCACTCATCAACTCCTGGGGTAAACTTGCTTCTGGCCCTCCATGTCAACCGTGGGGTTTGGGCAGTGCCCATCAAGAAATGTTTACTCTTTTCACATGTCTATTTTGCTAATCATACTAGAAGCCCGTCGTGCTGAGATCTTTTACCTTCAAACACTTCTTGCTTTCTGAAAGACTGGAATCTAAGTGTCACACTGAAGTGTTTCTGGGAAGCCCGACTGTCCCTGACTATTGTACGGAAAGTCAGTGAGCGACTGTCCCTCCAGAAAGCTGGGTGTTCCGGTGGCTGGATGTGACCAGATGTCAACATGGTCACCACGGACAGGAAGAGTGTGACGAGAAGGCGAAAGACTGTGTGTTGCTGCTGATCAGAAAGAGACAATAGGTCTTCAAAGGGAAAGAGTAAACTACAACTAGGATATCTCATTAACAAAGCAGTCGATTCCCTTTATTTTTTAAAATTTTATGTACATATATGAATGATCTGTATAATGTACATTCAATATAAAGTCTTATGTTTGATAATGTATAGAACAATTCACAATTACACTAATCTCTTATATAACATCTTGACATTGTTTTTAGATTAAAAATTTTTTTTTGCACAAGCTCCTTTTTCATTCAACTTGGTAGAGCCAGTTGTACATACGGACGTGTATTGTGGCGCTCGGGCTAATGACTGCGGCGGGCGCCGGTGACAGGGTGCAGCGCGAACCGAGTAGTGTGTGATGGCAGGCAGGCGTTCGAGTTGACGTGATAGAGGCAAGGAATTCCCCCTTTCCAGAAACAAGTGACTAAGTCCAATCACTGTAGACTGCAGCTCGACCCCACAGCACGCTAATTCAAAAAAACATTATAAAAACTAGAAAGAAAGTTTTGTCTTTTTGATTCACAGTCTTGTAAACAGATATAAAGGAACAAAATGTGCTTACATACATCAAGAAAAAAAAATTCTTGTGTACCCACTGGAAGCTGATCCACAGAGTGCTTTCTTACAATGCGATACTATTAGAATCACTGACGTTTCCCCCCTAAATAAAAATATATTTATAGAAAAAGGAATAACACTGTCGTGAAACCAGGAGAAAGGCAGTAAGAGTTTGCTTCAACATATCGGCTGGAGGAATGTGGACTGGGCACTGGCCTTTCACTGTCATTGTCTCTACGGACGTGTCAAGTCTGCTAGCCAAGGTCACCTGCTTCGTGGTCCACGGGAGGCGGCAGGCTGGACATGACGGAGGAGGACGTCCCTGCGGTAGGTAGCCAGCCACTCCAGGCCCTGCAAGAAAGTGTACAACGTTCTCGAGAGCTGTCACGTGCAAAACCAACCTTCACACAACCTTAAAACTTGCTCAAAAGCCTTGTTCCAGGAGTGGGAGGAGCTACGGGGATGGCCCGCTGTCGGACAACCTGTGCGATCACACCTCAGGTAGCTGCAGAGCCGGTTTCCAACGTCTGCCTCCCCTCCTCGATTTTTAACATCCAAGTTAAAAACCATTTCAAAGGCGGCAGAGAGAAGACTGCAGGCAGGGCACTTGCCTTGGATGCGCCTGACCTGGGCTCAGTCCCTGGCACGGCGCCAGAAGTCAGTGCTGAACACCTCTCTGGGTGGGGCCCCTGCCCCTCCCCCAATTCAAAGACATATGCTTTTTGGCCTGGAAACACAGAGAAAAAACTTTCTTTCTTACATCTGGGAAGTTCAGGTTTTCAAAATACCTGGGACATGAGCTCTCTCTCTCTCTCCTCTCCTTTCTTCTCTCTCTCTCTCTCTCTCTCCCCTCTCCTTTCTCCTCTCTCTCTCTCTCTCTCTCTCTCTCTCTCTCTCTCTCTCTCTCTCTCTCTCTCTGTCCTTGCACCCTTCTTGGGAGTCTTGTCTTTTTCTTTTTTACAGGGCCTTAACACGTGGTGGCCACCATCTTGGCCTACACGTGGCTGGGGTTCTAGCTGGGAATCCTAAGCACCGGTTTTTTCCTATTGCTGATTTGTATGCCTGAACCTTTGATAAGTAAAGTCTTTTTAAAACTGAAAAAAAAAAATCAAAATACCTGGGACATGAAAGGACAGTTAGATCAAACGGGAGAGCAAGGGGCGGGGGAGGACAGGACAAACGGGAGAGACTCCCCACACTTGGTCAGGCCAGACGTAATGAAAATCCCCATGAATATACTCCACCAACATCCGGCTTGAAAGTTCTTTCACTCGGTGCCAAGAAATGCTGCACCCAGTACCGACGGCCAGGCCGGCGCGACCTCTGCAGGCGAAGAGGCAGAAGCAGACCTGCTGCTTCCAAGTGACGCCGGTGCTTCCTCTGCGCCGCACGGGACGGTCCTGCCCGGAGGGGCCCCCCGTCCGCCAGCACCCCTCCAGACGGGACAGCCTTCACTGGCTGGTTTCTTCTAAACCCGGCGACATTTAACTCGACCTCAGAAGCGCTACACAAACTGGACCCAGTACTTGCAGTCGCGAACTCAGACTGAGCGAGGCTCTGAGCGGACGTGTTCAGCTAAGGAACACGGTGGGGCAGGGCGGGCTCCCCGGGCAGTGCTCACCACATGCATTCAGTACGACGGTTCTCTACCTGTGTCACAGCTACACAGAACTTAGTGAGCTGCCTGGCACAGCGGATCTAAAGTCCGCCCCTGAGAAGAAGGGGCTGCTGCCAGCTAGAAGGGGGAAAAAGAAACGTGAGCAGCGAGGGGCAGTGGGGAGGCGGTGCACACAGCAGAGCGGCTGGTCGGGCACCAAAGGGACTCCAATCGGATTCGTCCCACTCCACCCTGCGGCAAACTGCGATTCGGGAGGGTAACCCAGCTGTGCTCACAGGGCGGGGCCAATGCAGCCTCCCCCAAGAGGCACAGGCCAGCTGCAGTGCCAGGCGCTCAACCTGGAACCTGAAAAGTAGAAAAAGAACTTTCCCTTTGAAGGCCGAGGGCGGCATCTATGCCCTGACTGCCTCCCAGACTGTTTGGGTTCATCAGTGCTCCAATAGGGTAGCTCAAAGCCGAAGCCACAGCCTAGGGCGTCTTTCCGGCCACCAAGGGTCACCTGGGAAACACTGGCAGCACTTCAAATCTAGAGAACCATCAAGTAGGTCTCAACAAAGACTTGATGAGACTCACTAAGGCCGTGCCTCCACGCCGCCAGACTGGTCTAGTACTTCTGGTTGTGGGCACAATTTGGCTTCCCTGTACTGGGCACTAGATAAAGGAGGGCAGGCCTGCAGGGCAGGCCTGATTCTGCTCTGTTTCTGCTCCCTCTCCCGGAGAAAGCCCATTACAAAGATGTTTGTCTCTGATAAACTAAGGCCCTCGGATACGTAAATGTCTAACCAGAAGGACTAAGACAGGCAGCTGACCAAAGAGCGCTGCTCTTCTAACGCTTACTGGCTCAAAGCAATAGTGATGTATTACATCTGGAGGACAGTCAAGGCTCTTAGTCTATGAGCTGGGAGCCCCTGGACCCCAGGCTTTTTTCTCTCTCATTTCTCTTTTTTCTTTTCTATTTTCTTTTTTGCTTTTTGGGTTACTCCTGGCTCTGCACTAGAATTACTCCCTGGTGGTGCTCTGGGACCATGTTGGATACCCGGGACTGAACCCCTCGTGGGCTGCATACAAGGCAAACGGCCTATCTGCTGTCCTTGCTCTGGCCCACGTCTCTCTTTTTTTTTTTTTTTTTTTTTTTGGGTCACACCCTGCAATGCTCAGGGGTTACTCCTGGCTCTGCACTCAGGAACCACTCCTGGCGGTGCTCGGGGGACCATATGGGATGCCGGGGATCGAACCCGGGCCGGCACAGGCCGGCCGTGTAAGGCAAACGCCCTACCCACTGGGCTATCGCTCCAGCCCCAAGCCCACGTCTCTTTTCTCAATCCTCGTGGCATTCCTGATTC
The DNA here is from genome assembly GCA_021461705.1 of Cryptotis parvus. Taxonomy (NCBI): domain Eukaryota; kingdom Metazoa; phylum Chordata; class Mammalia; order Eulipotyphla; family Soricidae; genus Cryptotis; species Cryptotis parvus. The sequence continues at coordinate 215,374 of JAJIBD010003887.1, read as the reverse complement.
AGGCCTGCTCCCCTGGGGTTGGTCCCCAGCACAAGTATTATGGGCGTGGGAGAGCAAGCCAGGAAATCTACAGGTAGGAAACATGTTCTCAAACTGGGCTAAGAAAGGCATCCTGGAGCAAACTCCTAAGGGGTTTGCTGGATATTTTAAACTTGGGGAGAAATAGTAGCATTTTGGAGAAACCATACAAACTGCCTGCAAGCTGCTTGGACGCGGCTACTTAATACAGTGGACTTCCTGTGTGCTGGTCTCTGAGTCCAGGAGATGCCTGAGGACACCACGAACTGAGAAGCAATGAAACCCTGAAAGGATGGGCTGAGAAGAATGACTTAGGAGACAAAAAGCTAGTCTGCCCTTGGCTCTGGACAGGAAAGAGTCCGGATGTTTCTGCAAGTAAGATTTGGCAGCTCCGGGGCGGAGCGATAGCTCAGTGGATAGGGTGTTTGCCTTGCACGCGGCCGGCTCATGCCGGCCGGGTTCGATCCCGGCATCCCATATGGTCCCCCTGAGCACCGCCAGGAGTAATTCCTGAGTGCAGAGCCAGGAATAACCCCCTGAGTATTGCCGGGTGTGACCCAAAAAGGGAAAAAAAAAAAGATTTGGCAGCTCTCTCCCTCCCAGCCTGGTCTCTACTGGAAGGCACATCCAGCTTCCAGGGAAAAGAAGGGAGGAGTCTAAGAGCCCACTGGACTTCACAAGAATGAGGAAAATGGGAAATGAACGTAAGAGGGAGCTGGCGGCCATGTTGGAGGCTGAGAGGCACGTGGGCTTTAGTCAGGAAGAACAAGAGTTCTTAGTGGAAAATGAAAGAGAGAAGTCCTATCTCAACTGTTAATATTCTACAATAAAGCCCCAGTGGCCTTGGGGAATTTTCCCTAACGTTACTCATTATAGTCTTGGACAGGTGTAAAAATAAACAAAAGGCCATAAAACCCAACGCTGAAAAGAACCAATGGACTTGGCCCATGAACTGTACCTTTCGTTCTTTTTAAAGACCCCAGGAGTGGACCCTATGCACATGCCTGTGACTGAACAAGACGAGAACAGGCCAAGATCTTCACCTCCTTCCAAAGCCAGCTCTTAACGCCTCTTCTCAGGGCTCTTTCCCGCTCCTCCCTCACAGGGCAGTTTCCCGTTGTTTTTTTTTTTTTCTTTTTGGGTCACACCCAGCAATGCTCAGGGGTCTCTCCTGGCTCTGCACTCAGGAACCACTGGCGGTGCTCGGGGGACCATATGGGATCGAACCAGGGCCGGCATGGGCCGGCCGCGTGCAAGGCAAATGCCCTACCCGCTGGGCTATCGCTCCGGCCCCCGTTTGTTTTTTTCTATACTATTTCTTTTACTAAATCACTGTGAGAGTTTCTGGTTCTTTTCTTTCTCTATTATTTCTTTTCTTTTACTAAATCACTATGAGATGCACAGTTACAAAGTTGTCATGATTGGGTTTCAGTCATACAGTGTTCTAACACCCATCCCTTCCCCAGTGCACATTTCCCACCACAATGGCCCCAGATTCCCTCCCCCTATGCCTGCCTCTATGGCTCTCTCTCTCTCTCTCTCTCTCTCTCTCTCTCACACTCACACACACACACACACACACACACTGTGGTTTGCCTTACAGACATTTTGGGATTATCATGCAAATCCCTTTGTATACATTCAATGCTAAGTTCTACTCTGGTGTTACCATTCCTCACAATTAGCAGAACACTGGTATATATTTATATCCCACTAATGAATGTAGTCATTCTATATTTGTCCTTTTCCTTCTAATTTCACTCAGCTTTAAACAAAATCCACTTCCTTGCCAAACCCGTCCAAAGGGCCCAGTTAGAAGGTGTGAGTGTTCTCCCAACAACTTGCTCCTGGGCAGATCCAGGAGTCAAGAGGCAGTACGGATTTTTCTGTAAAGCTCAGGCAGACTGGGATGAATTAAAAATTCCAATTTAAGGAAACACTGTAGACACTGCATGGAGTGTCAGCCAACCATGGAGGCTCCTACTTTTATTAAGGATGTGCCCCTTTTGGCTAACACACAACACAGAAGTCAACAGACAGACCCCAGCCAAAGTACTCACTGATCCCAAGGCAGGGCTTAGGTCTTTAAGAGCTTAATTCTTTTTAAACTGGAAGGACTAGAGCTGATAAGAAATTGCTGCAAACAATCAACATCTCCACCAATAAACATCTCTAGATTGGTACATGCTGAAAATCGGACAATTCCAGGATCAGCTCAGCTCAGAGCTCATAAGCCTGGCCCATGCGGACACGCCTGTCAGAAATGACCTTCAGACTGGTGACAGCAACACCTTTCTAGACTGGGAGTTATAACGCCTCTCTCCCTATTGACTGGTGCAGTGAAGAACCTGCTGGCCTCTGAGTTGGTCCAAGGCCCAGGTGTGAAGAAATCTGAGAATTCTTTTTTCATTCCTACAGCTCACCCCAGCTGTTTCTCCTAACTCAGAAGTCACCCCCCCTACCCCCCAACACACACACACACACACACACACACACACACACACACACACACACACACATAGACATGCACACACGCACGCACACACTCAGGCAGAATGGAGCCACTAATTTTCTGTTGTTATTAGGGAATTTGGGATGCGGAGTCAGGACCAAAATGATTTCTAAAGAAAGATTAATATAAGGAAGATAAATCTGTCTCCCCATATTCGGACACTCTCTGTGAGACCCTCTGCTCTGGGATTGTTCGTAAATGGAGTCGCAGCCACAATTTTTCATTCCATTGAGACCAGTCAATGAATGCCCAGGAGAGCGGAGTGCAAGAGAGCCTGTCTGCAGGGGAAGGACCTATCTACCGTTCTTCAAGGCCAAGATTTAAATCAGGTTTGTTCTGAGCTAGAAAGAAATACAGCAGGTTTTCCAATCACAGCACCCTGATATGCAAAGACATGAATGTTATGCCACATGAACGTAGCACACGTATGCCTTGCGGTGAAGGATCTGAGGTCGAGCTTTTAGTGGGCTCCTAAGAACATATCTCTACTTCGAGGGCTACAGCGTCATCTCGTTTGAAGGAGGGATGAGAGTCACACTAAGACAATATTCTAGAAATCGCTCCCCAAGGCAGTCAGAGGGCAGAGGACGCTGGAGAGGGGAGGACTCTCTTGTTAATGCACACATCACCACCTGTTTATACACGCAGGGCGCTGCCTATAGCTCAGCAAAGTAACACCAGAATAGTCACACTGAGGCCAAACGAGAGCTAAGCAACATTTCCCTGTAGCCTCCATCTGGGGATATTCTCATTCAGTCTCCGTGATGTAGAAACTCTTATACAATAATCAGGACTAAGACAACAATACTGGTATGAAACATACTAGGTACTATTCGTCTCTCTCAATTTCTCCCATCATCTCTGTTTGCAAGAGAGGTGGGGCCAAGCTTTCTGTATAAACTGCAAATCAGACAGCCAAGCCTGGCATTCGGAAGGTTAATTTCAAACTGACCTTAAGCCTGACACTACAAGGACTTTCTGAACTAGAAGTAATAGAAAAACAAGCAGAATTATGAAATCAGTATGTCAAATGAACAAACAGCCTAAGATTTAAACATGTGTTCTCTCTGGGTCTTGAGCAGTAAACATGCTTTTATTTATGATACCCACAAATTTCCCCGAGAAGAAAAACCCTTAAATGAATGGTAAAACCACAAACTCAGATGACGAATATTCCACATACAAGAATACACATTTTGGAGTTGCAAGCTGTCCCTGTGACAGAAATGAAACACTGCTACCTTATAACTGACACTGGTGGCCCCAGGGAGACACTTCTGTGCGATTTATGTGCTCCAGGGAAACAGTTTGTATCACCACCTTTCATCAACTGGATCCAGGCCGGGCAAAGCTGGGCTTCAGGCGCAAGCCAGCGCTGCACTTGCAGTGCCCCAGCTGAGACTGGAATCTCCGGCACGTCCCCAGGATCTCCCTCAGAGGAAAGCTAAAATCCTAGGAAAATGCCCCTAAAGCAATTCTGAGTACTCGGGGCAAAAGGAAGGCTCCGTGCCTTCTAGCATGCACCTTGAGCTGATGAGGAAGGAGCGGCTTACCTGTGAGGTATCCTGCTGTTTGAGAGTCAGAAATAAACAAATCATGTTTCTGATCTTTGAAGGCACTCCAGACTGAAGAACGCGACAGGATTTCATTCACCTAGGGAAGGAAAGCAAACTCTCTGAACAGCAACACGGACCTGGCTGCTGGAGGATCAAACTACAGAGAAAAGCCCCACTTCCAAGACGACAGGCAGGGATGGACTAAGCCCCAACACCGCTCCGACGCCACGGGCAGACACGTCTAGCAACCAGACTTAGAGGAGCTGGGCTCCATCACTGGGCCGACCCGTGCTGACTCAGAGGTAACTGGGGCACGGAGGTCCCATGTGGACTGTTTTGTTGTGACAGCTGACAGCGTCGTCTGGGCTCGAAGTCTTCCATGAGGACAGAGCCTGGGAAGACGAGGCCACAAACTTGCACTAAAAGCAAGCTTTTTAAGAGTTAAAGAACCCACCACAGAGGCAGGCCAGGGGAGGGGGAGGGAATCGGGGACACTGGTGTTGGGAAATGGGACTGGTGCAGGGATGGGAGCTGGAACACTGTATGACCGAAACCCAAACATGAACATCTTTGTAATTATATACCTCACGGTGGTATAATATAAAAAAAAAAAGCACGCTTTCAAATTATGGGTTATGACCTGTTGAAGTTAATGGACTGTGGCCAGCATGCCTGAGAAAACAAAGTAGGCTAACGTAGCACCACAGCATCACATACTACATGGGAAATAGTTCTCCCATATCTGTTGCCCATGAATATTATCACTTGATCACTGGAATCCCGTTATTCATCGATTTGCTCAAGTGGGCGCCAGTAACATTTCCATTGAACCCTATCACGTGCCAATGTAGCTCAATGGCATCTGATTGCTTCAGGAATATGAAGAGCCTCAAACATTCCTTCAGGGTCTTGATGAAGAAGTCTGACCATCTTGTAGGTGGGCGGCCACGTGATCTTTCATGAATATTATAATGGATTAAAATGAAATAGGAGTTGGTGGGGCTGAAGAGAGCACAGAGGGGAGAGCACTGCTTTGCACACAGCTGACCCAGGTTCGATTCTGGCATCCCATATGGTACCCAAGCACTGCAAGGAGTAATTCCTGACTGCAGAGTCAGGAGTAACTCCTGAGCACCGCCAGGTGTGGCCAAAAATCCAAACGCAAACCAAAACCCAACAAAACAGAAAGACTTTTCTTTGAAATAAAGTAAAAAAAAGTGTAGGAAATGCCTCCTTAGAGGTTACTTTACACATATTAATGGGCAGATCAATAATGACTGACACCTTGTATGTGGCAAGCACCATGGACAGAGGTAAGACAGACTTTGTGAAATGCTTTAGAACCTAGTGGGGAAACAGACAGGACGAGAGTTTCGCGGCAAGCACTAGTGGTAATTCGTGGGTGGGGGAGGAGGTCACATGAATCCTTTTCCGACCTTAAGAAGATGAGGTAGCAGAAGTGGTTAGTGGTGAGGGTGGGTGGTTCCTGCCCTTGGGGCAGAAGGTGGCTCCAGGAACTAGTGTGCAAGTTTCACCAACAGGGTCGCGCAGGCAAAGGTGAGGGGGAACCGCCATGTGGTGCAAGAGTGCCTCTGACTGGCCTCAGCCCCCGCCTCCAGTGCAGGCGCCCCCCCCCCTGTTTTGACTGTAGCAGCGCCTGGTCCTCTCTACATCATTTTCAAGTGTTCAGTTGGATGATGGCAAAGCTGTTTCAGTTGGAACATACAAACAGCAGAATAGTACAGGGACGCTTGTGTCCACCACATGTTCCCGTGCTGAGTGGCTGAGCAGACCTGGGCACACACCGTCAGGCATGACTGAATGACAGGGCAAGCTGTGAGTGGACCACAAGGTGTTTTTGCTGTGAATGTCAAGGGCGAGAATGAAACAGATTTACAGGGTACAGTTACAGTCCCTAGTTTCTCAAATCATCAGTCACAGATGAATGGGGGGAAAGGGGCATATGCAAAAAACTTTGGCAACAATGAAAGAGTTCTGAAATTACAATGATCAAAACTTCCTTCAGTAACCACAATGGAATATGATCAGCTGTAAGAAACGATGAACACGCAACTGGCCACTATGTTGGTGGAACTGGAGGGCACGAGGCTGAGGGGGTCGGGCAGGAGGGCGACAGGCACCGAATGGTCTCGCATATCTGGGTCAGAAGCAACAGCAGGAATACACATGCCAGAGCTAGCAGGCCCCGAGAGCACTTACAGAACTAAATTTACCTCAAGTGGGGCCTTGAGGCTCTGGGAAAGGATGCTGTTTGCAACATTGGATACCTGAAACTTCATTATTGACAGTACTACCAATTATGGCACCTCAACGAAAATTTTCAAGAGCCAACAAAATCAAACATAACGAAACCAAGTGTGTTTAGCGGCACTCACCCATCCAGGTCACTGCTGGCCCATGCTCAGCACTGACAGAAACTTTAAGCTTCCTGGCGCACACACGGTGGCATCTTGCTCAGCCATAAGAAAGGGATGAGACACTGATACATGCTCCGGCATGAAGGAACCAAGTGGGGCCAGGACGGAAGTGTCTACCGTGCATGCAGAGGCCGGGCTCCATTGCTGACACTGTTGTCCCCAAGCACTGCCAGAGGGGGCCCTGGTGACCCTGCGCACCCCAGGCCCAGCAGCGCTTTCTCACCAGACCCGGGCACTGAACTGTCCGCCACAGACCTGGTGAGGTCGGGCTGGAAGTGTTCCACGGCCCCTTCTTGCAAAGCCCCACGTTCCCCACCACTGTCCAAACGAACAAACAAATCTTAAGTGACCAAAACCAGATGCAGAAGGTCACATGTTTTTAAACTCGCATTTTATGTATCTGTCTCTGGAGCAGGTGAATTCACAGAGTGTAGTGGTGGTGGGCAGGGAGTGTCCTGGGAGGATGACAGGGTTTGGAAAGTGACAGGCTGTGGCCCCATTACACGGGGTTACATGAGTGCTGTAACATGGTTGACCGTGTTACGCATTCCGCACCTCCATTAAAGTAGAGAGATAGGGCCTATGGGCAAGCCGAAAGAGCTGAGAAGCAGCTAGAAGAATAAAACAAAGGGAAATGAAGAAAACCAAAGAAAATGAAGTTAATGAGTAGGCTAGAAGTGAGCTTATGAAGTCCACCTCAGACACGAGGCACACACAAGGGGGAGCAGTACCACAAGCGCGAGAAGTTGGTAAGGGACCGTCCGTCTCTGAAAAGGGCACGTTAGACTGTCAGGGAGCATGCCATCGCCAGTCACTGCTGACTCCGGCTCAGGCCGAGGGACCTGGCATCTGTCTCCCCTGAAAGCTACCACACTCTCGCTCCCCAGAGCGGGATGCCTTCTGGGAGACACTTGCCTTGGCGTTCTGTTGCACGTTCACCACTGCTTTGGGATCTGCTCTGAGCCACACCTGCCTGGGGAATGTGGGGGGGGAGGACCCGGGGGCCCACCAGGTCGGAGCCCTCTGCGCACTCACCTGCTCTCCATGCTGCAGGCTTCGGTCATGGCCTTGAGAGCTTTGACGATCTGAGCCTTGGTGGCCGCCGGGCTTTCCAGATTCTCTAGGCCAACACCTTCTAGTAACTTTAGGAGGTACGGGACCAAATCCACACTCAGGGCCTAGAAGAGAAGATCAAGCAGATTATGGATAGCTCTGTTGAAAAACAACCTCCTCCCACTGAAGAAACCATTTCAGCCCCAGGGCCTTGCTGGGGCTGCTTTATTTCATGCCACGTGCAGAATTTCTTAGGATGCATGATGCCATGCTTACTAAATAAGATTTTATTCCATGCCTACAACTGTTCCAACGTTGTACAGCGGTTACTGTATTTGACCTTCCCGGCGCCTGCAGAGACGCCGATGGACAAGGCATCCCCGAGGTCGACCGGGTGCAGTTGGGCAGTGACAGAATCTGGACCTGGAGCTATCACGTGCAGCCCTGAGAGTTCAGCCACTATCCGGGGCTAAACAACACTCCCAGGCAACGTCTGAGGCATCTTTCCTTTTCGATCCCATGTGCTTCTAATGCTAATCTTTCCTGCCTTCCCCAGGCATGGCAGCAGCCTGAGCACTCTTGCTCGTAGGAATACCCTGGAGTATAGGCGCACTCTGCTGTCACATGAGCTCCACTGTCAGCTCAGACAGCAGGGAGGAGGTGGCGGGGACCAGCATAGCAGGGCTGCCTCTTGATAGACGCTCTTCTCACGAGCAAGCCAAGGCGGTTCTGACTGTGCACAGAGGAGGCACCTGAGCCCGCCACCAATCAGGGAGCACAGAGCCATCAGTGCTAACAGCTCCTCTTACTCCTGGGGATAGTTATCAGGAGTCCCAGTTATCAGGAGCCCCTCAGGGCATCACTATCTCCTGCCGGTGACCCCTGCCTCTTGCCTGCCTGAGGGAGAGGCACAGGGATGGGAGAACAGAAGGACTTACTTGTGCCACTAACTCATTCTGCTCCTTCTGAAACATTCGATTAATTGCTTCACAGGCTAGGCCAACAGTATCTGGTCGCTTCTTCATTCCATTCATCAGTGGTCCAATAGTGTCTAAAGATGCCAGGGCTCGCACACACAGCTAAGTGCACAAAAAGAGAAAGTTACCTGTCTGAGTAGCAACGGCTTATATGCCACAGGATGCACCAGAATAATCAAGTATACGGAAAACCTGTATTTAGTTCAAATTTGAAGAATACACTACTATAAATTAAGTAGTGCTACTTGACAGATTTAAGAACCGTCACGGGCCATGGGGTTGGAGAGACAGTACAGTGGGAAGGAGAGAGAGGACAGCATTGCATAAGGACAACTCGAGCTCGAACCCCAGCATCCCATACAGTCTCAAGCATCGCCAGGAGTAATTCCTGAGCCCATGGCCAGGAGGAACCCCTGAACATTGCCTGGGTATGACCAAAGAGCAAAACCAAGGGAAAAGAACTGATACAATTGGGCCAAGAGAGAGCACATGCTTAGCATGCATGCAGCCCAGGAAGTGCACAGTCCTCCGAACAGTGCTGGGTGCGGCCTGGTGGCCCAAGGGCTTGCTGGGCCTGGCTCAGGGCAGAACTCACATCCCATTCCCAGCAACTCCCCCAAACTCGCCCGCCAGCAGAACTGTTACATACCTTGGGGTCCACATGCAGAAAGACCCAAGGTAGGATTTCAAGTGCGTTTGTCAGGAAGAGGGAGCAAACAGAGTGAAGCCGTAAGCTATGCAATGACCCACAGTACCTCGTTTTCCGACAGCACGTGGATAACCCGAATGGCGCTCTTAGGGATGGCGTTGTTCCTGTGGTTCATGGCCTGCAGCACCTTGGGAAGGTGGCCCAGTGGTGGCACCTGATCAGCCATCTGAGGCTGTGCAGTGAAGAGACACACTGTTGCCATTGTCAGAGTTTCCAGAGTTTCTCCCTAGAAGGTGGGGAACAAAAAGTAAAACAAAAGGCAAGTACTATGAAATACTGGGAGGGTCTTAGCCAGCCTGACAATTAGTGGAGCTCACCAGTTCTAAGTGCCGGTACTTGAAAGCAAATTCTGAAACCTGACAGGACACAATTCCTTGTCTTCGTAGAGGCACGAACCCAAGGACTTTAAGAATGTGTTGCCATAAGCTAAGTAGCCGATGCTGTGCCAGATGACTTCCCATTTCTACAACAGGCACAGACATTGTCTCCCCACAAAAAAGCACTAGAAATGTTTACACACATCACAGAAGTGTATTAGAAAACATCAATGGCTTGTGAACATGCTGGACTACTGATATTATTTTTTCCCCCAATTCCATCAAAAATACTATATATAATGCGTCGACTTGCCATAATGTACTTTCTAACGTGGTACTGGGTTATAGAGGCCTATAATCTAGACAAAAATATTCATGTAATAGATCTTAAGTGAACGTGGGAACTAGGGTATGTCTTAAAATAATGGTAACAAAGAGAAATGAACTACATATTCATTTTTTTCCTAAGTTCCTATTTTTAAAAAATTTATTCTTGAGCCTTCCCAAAATGAAGGATGGGCCCCACCTGGGATTTCTGACCCTGTTGTGTGGTAAGGATGACGGTTCGATGCGCAGACTCAGTGATCAGTGCTGCTTGTACCCAGAGGTGCTGGGGTCCACCAGGGTATATCCGTTGTAGCTCAGGGGGCCATGCAGTGACGGGGAACAAATGGGGCCCCTAGGTGCCAGATATTTGCTCTCTCTAAGCTATTTCCCTGGCCCTTAGTTTGTGCTTTTGGAGGACACTTTTCGGATTTTTTGTTTGGGGGTCACACATGGTGATGCTCAGGGGTTACTCCCAGCTCTTCACTAATTAGACCTGGGGATGACCGTATAGGATGCCAGGGGTCAAATCTAGGTTGGCTACGAGCAAAGCAAACACTACCTGCTATACCATAGCTCTGGCTTCTGGACTTCATTTTTTAAGCAAACTGTGTATTTCAAAAAAAATATCTGTAAAAGTAACAGTATATATAACAGGTAGCGCGTTTGCTTTGTAGGCGGCTGACTTGGGTTTGATCCCGGAACCCCATATGGTCCCCTGAGCACACAGCGAGGAGTAAACCTTGAGCACTGCCAGATATGGTCCCAAAACAAAAACAAAGACAAATCCTAGCAGAGAGAAATTGATTATGAAAAGACTTATGTAAATATTGACACATTTTTACAAAAACAAAGACAAATCCTAGTAATGAGAGAAACTGATTATGAAAAGACTTATGTAAACATTGACATTTGTGTTTTTATTATAAAGTTTGCTAAATTAATGATAGCAACTGATAAGTAACTGGTAATGTGTCAGATTCAGATGTTAAGCTCTCCAAATTACATCACGACTCACTAGAGGGGCTGGATGGAGACAGGTAAGCTGGAAAAGCATGTGCCTAGCACACGTGAGACCCAGAGTTCAGTCCCCCAAGCACCTCCTGTTGTCACCTGGGTTATCCCAGCATCCCAGGGTGCGGACCCACTGTTAAGAACAATCAGAAACCAAAAAGGCTCTTTAAAGCCTCAGTGTTGAGGGCGGGCACCGTGAGCACTCTCTTAAGGAAGCACTGGGATGGGGTGGGCCTATCCACACCACGGCTCTGGTTCTCACTCGGCGCCCACAGCCAGCCTGCATCATTCAACACGAGCCAAGGGCTTCTGCTTTTTTAATCCAAACAGTCAAAGTTTGTGCCTCTGCTGTTTCCCGGGGACCCCTGCTCTGGGCACATGCATGGGATCCACCCCTGTCAATATATCTTGGACTAGGCCATCCCTGCAGGCTGCGGGAAGGGCACACCTCCAGCAGGATACACCTCCAGAGGGAAGGGAGCTTCCCTTGGGGCTTCCCGAGGCGCCTTTCAATGTAATACCACCTCTGCTGGTTCCAAACAAACATTTTACTTAGGCGTTTCACTTTCGAATGTGGTCCCCTTCCAAAAAAAAGATACATGTTTACATTTAAAATTCAAGTTTTCAATGTAACTCCATTTACTGGAAGAGACAAGCTGTCAACTTTGCTGCACAGTAAAAGGGGGTGGGGCTGCAGGAAGCACTAGAGACACACCACTTATTGAGGGCTAACGCTTATTGACGGCTAACACTCAAGTGAGGGGCTAATGCTTACGAGGGCTAATGCTTATTGAGGGCTAACGCTCACGTGAGGGCTAATGCTTATTGAGGGCTAACGCTTATCAAGAGCTAACACTCACGTGAGGGCTAACGCTCATGTGAGGGCTAACGCTTATTGAGGGCTAATGCTTATTGAGGGCTAACGTTTATTGAGGGCTAACGCTTACAAGAGGGCTAACGCTTACAAGGGCTAACGCTTACGTGAGGGCTGTTCTTCTCCAGCAGCTCAGTCAGTTTCTCCAGCAGAGCGATCAGGAATTCTCTTGGCTTCCTTAGCACCCACGCTGGCTGTGCAATAAAGATTCTCAAGAAAACTCCTCCAACGGCGAGTTCACCCTCTGCTTCTCCAAATGCCACAGAAAAATCTTGGGTAACTGTAAATGGAGAATGAACCAGTCAAATCATTTAGTTTTAAGTGCAGCCAGAAATGCAGACTCTACTGCAGCAATATTTATGAAATTAGTTCTTGTTAACATTATGACCAAATGACAAATTTTATTTCTCTTAACGAAATTTAGAAAAGTTACTTTGATGAGTTACTACAAAAGTGAAATTCCTACTTTGATACTTAAAACCGTACTTTCCAAGGGGACACCTAAATGTTTTAATAACCAAGTACCCAATATGCTGGGACTGAAATGACTAGGCAGAAATTAAGAAAGAGCAACAACAACAAACCAAAACATAAAAATAAAGATTCACTTCTCTAGATAAACGCAGATCTTACCTTCCAGTTAATGTCGGGGTTGTCTCGCTGACTTTTAAAGTGCCTTGGGAAAACAAATGGAGGGGAAAAGAGCAAACTTCAGTCACAAGCACGCTGTGAACCTCTGAACAAGCCACGGGAAGTGACAGACAAGGGGCAGCGGCGGCCTTGCTGCGGGTCGCAACTTACTCAAGCATCATTTCTCTCACTGTGGTGGACACCTTATCTCTGGAGCTGTCGTTCCAAATTAACTCTGGGTTTTCGTGGGTCCCTTCAAAAATCTGTACCGCGGCTTCAGGGTTGTCTCTCATGGCGTCCATGAACACACTGGGCAGGAACTTCATCAACGTGATTCGGACCTACAGGACGGGTTTAGATACTACCATGACTGCCCCTCAATTGAGGATTGTTTTTATTTGGGGAGGGGTGTTGTATGCATGTGTGCACAGGCCAAAAACTGAAGCTGGGGCCTCATCTATACAGTGTGTGATCTACCTCTTAGCTCTCCCCTCCCTCACTTAGGGATACCACTCTCAAACCATTCTAACTCCTACCTGTCGTGACAAAAGAACAGCTACGGATGGTCCTACCTGGTGACCCAACTCAAGTTTTAAGAAAATTCATCAATCATATCTTAAAAAAAAATATAGGGCGGCCCCAGAGGTGCTTGGTGGGTCTGAAGTCACTCATGCTGGTCTTACAATCCTGCGCTTAGGCCTGTAGGTGACGGGGTCGGGGTGCGCTATCAGGCACACACTCAGGGCCTCGTACACTTGATGCGGACTTAGATCCCTCAAGGGCCTGATGAGATCCTATTTCCAAGTTTTGTTTGAATAGATTCCTGTTCTCTAAATTGGACCCTGGCTCCAGAGTCCATGTGGCAATTTCCAGACACAGAGATGCCGGCTATCCGTCAGAGCAGGGAGGCAAGGGAGCCAAGAGACACAGTGTCCGGTGGCTTACCCCCTACACGCGTGTATTCTTAAGTGTCTGGTGGCTTACCCCTGCATGTGTGTATTCTTTTTATTTATTTTTTTGCTTTTTTCGGTCACACCCGGCAATGCTCAGGGGTTCCTCCTGGCCCTGCACTCAGGAATCACTCCTGGCGGTGCTCAGGGGACCATATGGGATGCCGGGATCGAACCCGGGCGGCACAGGCCGGCCGCGTGCAAGGCAAACGCCCTACCCGCTGGACTACTGCTCCGGCCCCTGCAGCGCTGTATTCTTAAGTGGCCGGTGGCTTACCTCCTGCACACATACTAGCTCACCTGTGGAGCACGTGAAGACACCATCTCCTTAGTACAGACAGTGTGAAATGTACCCTAACTACCTTCTGTGACAATCTAATGTCTGTTCGCTCTGCTTCAATGGAAGTGAACGAACTATCACAACACACACATACACATACTCTCTGTTTCACAGGGACTCCCGAGTGCGGGGCCCAGAGATCACTCCCAGCAATGCTTGGCCCAGGGGAGAACTCCTGAGGGGTTGGTGCTCAGCCGAGAAGTGCTGGGGCTAGAGGCCGCACACAAGTTCTTAATTACAGGACATTCGTGACTGACACATTACTTGAAGCAGGTAAAAAACAGACAAAATTCAGGTATATCAAGTGCATAACTTAAATGTCAAATGATCTTCTTATCCATAGCATCACAAACTGGTTAAAAACTCCACAAAATAATTACAAAGTAAGACCTCTAATAATTAGTTGCTTCTAATTATTAGAAGAGAGAGAAATGAACTGAGTTCAAGCTTTGTCTGAGGGAGGCCTGGGTTTGACCCCTGGCCCTACGTGGGTCCCAAGGATTGCTGGGAGGGATCCCGGATCATAGTCAGAAGTAGTAGAACAAAAAATTTCTTCTCCAAAGCCTCTTTTGTGCTCACCTTTGGACCTATCAGTTTATCTCCTGTCATTTTAGCAAAAAGTTCTGCTGTCTGGGCTCGAACCTGCGGGTGTGTTGAGTTGCAGAACATATCCAGTAAATAAATCAACGCTCCTAGGAAAGAAAACGAATTAGTACTTACGCTGTAAAGTATAAGACTTTTCTATTAGAGTTCATTTTAACCTGACAGGAACTCAATCGTTTCCTCCCTCCCTCCCGCCCACCCATCCACCCATCCGGCTATTTATTTATTGCTTTTTTGGGTGACACCTGCGATGCTCAAGGGTACTCCTTGCTCTGCACTCAGGAATTACTCCTGGTGGTGCTCGGGGACCAAACTGAACGCATGCGGAGTGCAAGTCAAACAGGACATCCTCCCAGCTGTGCTATCGCGATGGCCCCAGTTTAAGTTATTTGAAATCAGAAACATTCCAGAGCATTCGTCTAGGTTATCACTACACCGAGCAGGGCTGGGTAAGACAGCATCCCATATATTACCTTTCGTCATTGCTTCTTTGATTATTTTTGTACTTGATGTCAATGCATAAAGAGTTTCCAGAACCAGCTGACGACCTGCAGAGCAAAAGACACTTAGGGAAACTTATCAGGCTTATCAGCACTTATCAGCTGATTTTGCCTTGGAGACTACAAAGCAAGTCTATTAACTTATGTAACATATTATTAGAAAGACTAATATGAACACTACGCAAGTTTCAACAAGCCTAACATTAGGTCAGTGTTTTTGTATCATGTGTGTAAACTTATCAGCACACGTACTGAGCCAGGAGCAGCTCCATGCCTAACTCTGGGTTACATGTTCTGCATAGGGATCACGTGAAAATATTCACGCTAGCAGCAAGAAAGGTGTTATGGCGGCCTATTTGGGATGGGAAAAGTGACCCCGGACTGAAAGCTTATTGGGTTGGGCACATACTTTGCATGTAGGAGCCCTGTGTCAGATCCTTGGCACTGCACAGGCGCCCAAGACACCACTCAGCAAAAACCCCCTCTCCCTACCCAACAACAAAAAGCCTTGGGTCAAAGTGATACTACAAGTGACCTAGGTTGGATCCCCAGCATCCCATAAGATCTTCTGAGCCTGCCAGGAGTGATCCCAGAGGACCAAGCCAGGAGTAAGCCCTGTTACTGCTGGGTATGGCCCAAACCAAAAACCAAATCAGGGACTAGAATGATAGCACAACAGTAGGGCATTTGCCTAGCATGTGGCCGACCAGGGTTTGATCCCCAGCATCCCATATGGTCCCCCAAGCACCGCCAGGAGTAATTCCTGAGTGCAGAGCCAGGACTAACCCCTGAGCATTGCCGGGTGTGACCCAAAAAAGGCAACCCCCCACCAAAAAAAAATCAAACCAAACAAAAATTCTAAACAAAGAAAACCCCACACAGGCCTCCTTCACAACCAGTTCATGGTCTCACAACTGCTAAGCTCTATGGCTTCATTCAATATGGAGGCCTGAGTTCAGAACCCACAAGACACCAGACTGTTTCCCCACCTCAGTGGGGTGCCGGGATCGAAGCCAGGTTGGCTGCATCAAGGCAAACGCCCTACCCACTGTGCTGTAGCTTTGGCCCCTATGACCAATTATTTTTATAAATAACAGAGTATTCTTAGATTCTCAATTACTTATGAGTAGAATCTACTCAGCAAATTGATTTCCTTTGCTTTTTGACTTTGCCCGTCTCCCCACTTTCAACTTTTGCCCTGGAGACTACAAAGCAAGTCTATTAACTTATGTAACATAATTAGGAAGCCTAATATGAACAACACTACGCAAGTTAGTCCCAGACCAACAAGCAACAGGTCAGTGTTTTTGTATCATGTGTGTAAACACTTTGCTCTAAGTGTTGACTCTACAGTGGTTTTCCAATTCTATCCAGGAATATACATACTTGATGGCAATGAATGGAGAAGAGCCAATAAATTGGACAAAACCATTGATTCAGCAATATTGTTGACACAATCTTGGTTAGAGCGTCACTATATTCACAACCTGAAAATTAATCAACAGGACATTGACTTAGCCATTTCAGAACTCAATTGATTTACACTGGATCTCAATAAATTTAAGGCACAACAAAAGTTAGAACAATGGAGGAAAATATTTAAAGAGTTTATTTTAAATGATTGGTTTGTTACTTTGATATTTTTTTAGAACCAAACCCAGTGGTGCTCAGGACTTACTCCTGGTTCTGCACTCAGGGACCTCGGTGGCCTCGGGGACCACATATGTTGCTAGGGATAAATCAATCCGGTTGGCCATGTGCAAGGCAGGTGCCCTACCCACTGTGCTCCAGTCCTACTTTGCTCTTGTAAAAAATAATTGCATATTGTGTACATCAGCTTCCCAAAAGAGGTATTATGAAACACCAGGATTGAATATTTCAACGCCGATTCAGAATCGGAGGCGCTATGCTGTGAAGCCCTAACTAGTGCACACGGCAGTACCATGGTGAGCACCCCGGAGTTCAGGAGGGAGTAAGGTGGCAGACAAGAGTCCTCACAACCAGGACCTTTTCTTTTCAGGAGCGGTAACACCTGGCAATGTTCAGGGGTTACTCCTGGCTCTGTACTCAGGAATAACTCCTGGCAGGGCCCAGAGAACCATACAGGATGCCAGGGATCGAACCTGAGTCAGCCACGTGCAAGGCAAGTGCCCTATCAGCTGTACCACTGCGCCGGCCCCCAGAGCGATTTCTATTTGGCGTTAGGGCTGTAGTAAATGGCTGTAGCACGCAACCAGCAGACTGGCTCTTCACGCAGAGGATGACCTCATGAAGTCTAGCTTTTACAGTATTCATCTAACTACAGTCGCAATGTCACTTTTAACTGGAACCATGTGATCAACATCTCAATGTCTCTTAGATCTAATAATGTTTGTCTAAAAAGCCACATCCGATCTTTGTTGATGGGCGCCTCTTTGGCTTACGTGATGTGTGTTGTGTGTGGAGCCTGTTTTGGGTCTTAGGTGTTTGTGGGGGCCGGTGTTAATTGTGGGTCGTGGGCTGTTGGGGTCTCTGTTGCACATACAGCCTAAAAATAAACCTGGCACTGCAGGGTTGAACTGGTTTTCCGTAATTATCAACTGCATGTTACAACAAGGAGAATGGCCGGAGAGCAAGCCTGGGAGCACAAGCGGCTGCCTGGACACGAGCTGAGCAGTGACCAGAGGATTTGTTTTCGCCACGGGGAGAGGCTGCAGCTCGGTAAGGCCTAGTGGCTTTGTCTTCCTGAAGGAGGGGCCTTCCACTTCTCTTGGTCTCACAATGCCTGTGGGCTCTAGGTGCCCTATTTTCTTTTCTTTTCTTTTCTTTTTTTCCCCCTTCGGTAAACTAGTTTCTATTTAGGGAATATGAGGAAAGTCAGACATATGCTCACACGTGTTAAAGAGAAAATACAGAGCAGGCTTCTCTGGAGGGAAAGTAACATCTCAAGTTGAGATGAGGGCAAGTCCAAGAAAGGAGCACATGCCACTTTCCTTTGCAAAGTAGGCTTTATAGAGATTTTCTTCAGCCTCTCCTATTGTGTTTGCATAAGTTTAGGTGCCCTATTTTCGTACATCCTGGTCCCATGGTGCCTCTGGGCTCCGGGGGCCTGGCTGAAAGGGCTGCTACTGTCCCAGACTTTAAAGGGGAAAGCTCGAGGGGAGGGCGAGGAGCCCCTTCTCCGGGTGGACCTGCCAGTGCGCAGCCGGGTCTCACTGAGGCTTTAGGAGCTGCCACAGCGTTGTGACGAAAGCCTGTTCCTCAAACCACACTGCATGGCGTCACAGCAGCAGAGCAGACTGTCACCACAGAGGAAACCTCGCTGGACATATTCTCTTATACTTGGCAAAACATACAAACGAAACAATATCCCCAAGTAACTCCACAGACAACCTTCTACTTGACTTCAAGGTTTACAGCCAAACTGGGAAGTGACAGGAAAGATAGAATACAAAGCGCTTCAATACAAAGTCTTTTTACCTCTAAAGCCAGTTGCTGTACTTGACCAGCTCCGTGGACTCGAAGAAGAGAAAACAGTAACTTAAAGTGCCCAATGCACTCACTTTCAGAGCCTAAGAAGTAGAAGCAAAGTGTTAATTTCCAAGAGATGTTCTAAATCACAAATCTTTAGAAACCCGATCACGCTGCTTACTCTCAATTTGCAGTCTGACCATAGTTTAACATTTGTGACCCGAAGTTTGTCCATTATCTCTGACGGTAAGTCTTAAAGTCTTAAGAAACAGTAAAAGAAGTATCAGCTTCTTAGGTTTGTTTTCATTTCCACCCTCACTCTATTCCTCGGGTTAAAAGTAGAAAATTTACCAACAGGCAGTGCAGGGGCCGGGTACAGAGCCGGTGTGTGTGTCTGCTCTGCGAGCAGGAGGTCTGGGTCGAATCCCCAGTACATGGCCCCAGAGCACTTCCAGGTTTGACCCCAAAACATCAACCAATGAATAAATATACAATCAAAACACAACTCAAGGGGCTGGAGCGATAGACCAGCGGGTAGGCGTTGCCTTGCACGTGGCCGGCCTATGTCGACCCGGGTTCGATCCCCGGCATCCCATATAGTCCCCTGAGCACCGCCAGGAGTAATTCCTGAGTGCAGAGCCAGGAGTAACCCCTGAGCACTGCCGGGTATGACCCAAAAAAGCAAAAAAAAAAAAAAAGTTTACTATGGGGGTCAGAGCATCATAGTACAGTGGGAGGGCGTTCGCCTTGCATGTGGCAGACCCAGGTTTGATCCCGGCATCCCAATGGACCCCAAGCACTGACAGGATAATTTCTGAGTGCAGAGCCAGAGTAACCCCTGAGCATTGCCGGGTGTGACTCAAAAAGCAAAAAAGTTTATTATGACCCTCAAAGATTCTGAAAATATTCTAAAGATACATTATTTTTAAATTACTTCTCAAACCAGCTTAATAGGCAAAAGTTAGTATAAGTACATCACAGACACAAACACCATACTTCTAAATTACAAGAGAACATGTGCTCCTAATAAGCAAATAGTATACATGTGCCACCAGAGCAAAATTTCTGAGCAAATAACTCCATTTTTATCATTTCCACATCAACACCCAACTCTGTGGCAATTTCATGTACATAACTACAATAGTAACCCTTTACCGTTCCAGCTCCTGAAAGTAAGAAATTTTAATTTGGATTTTATACCACTGTCTTAAATGACATCCCAACACACACTGGAGTAATTAACATTTAATTATTATTGGTTATTATATGTGGCTAGTTTGGTGACAATAACCAAACTCATTTTTTTTTTAAACTGAGGGGTTCTGAGTCACACCCAGTGGTTCTTGGAGGCTACTGGACCACATGTGGTGCTGGGGCTGTGTGTGGGCCAGATGCAACAGAAGACCCTTTGCCCCTGTACCATCTTTCTGGCCCCTCCGAAAGTGCAAATTTTAATAGTACAGCAGTATAACTGAAAAGAGCACAAGTGCTTGCAAATTAACATTAGGTATTAGTAAAAACGTCATTGGCTGTTGGCAAATAACTGAGTTTGTTCTGTTTTAATTTCACCCAGCATATTTGTAACACAAGTTAGAATTGGAAGCAACTTTCAGATCTGACTCATTCATCTCCTTAAAGATTTCTGGTTTATAGAAATGCTTAAAAAGGCTTCCTTTTTATTATCATCACAATTAAAAATTTTTTATTTATATGAAGGCACTATGATTTCCAGAGTTAGTTACTCGCAGCTGATTTTAAACACATAGTGCTCCAGTCACACGTGTCCCCAGGTCACTCCCATTCTCCTCCACTTCCCCAAGGCTGTCTTGTTGGCAGGCACGTTTTTAATTTGGTTTTGTAGCTTGAATCTTTTGTTTTCAGTGTTACTGACTCTGTGGTTGGTATTACTACAATTTTTTTTTCTTTCTGGGTCACACTTGGCGATGCTCAGGGGTTACCCCTAGCTCTGCACTCAGGAGTTACACCTGGCGGTGCTCAGGGACCCATACGGGATTCAGGGAATTGAACACAGGTCGGCCGCATGCAAGGTAAACACCCTACCTGCTGTCCTACTTCGCCCCTATTACTACAGTTTTTATACACCCAAGAACTTCCACGCACATCAGCTTACTCCATGAGTGTGCAATCTTACTCTGCCTTTTCAACTCTCTGAGACTCATTTTATTTCACACACAAATTCTTCTGAACACAATGCCTTCATTCTCCTTCCAGAGTGCTGGGCTGGGTAAACATATTGCAGGGCTAATTCCTCTAACTGCTAGACCAAGTGTGCCATAATAACCAAGAACAGTTTTCCCAGGCTGAAATTTGTACGTCCCTTCCTTAGTAGTGCTCTTATAGACGAAAGTGTAGCCATATACCTGGGTTGTATTTGATGACATTTCTCAGGGCTTCCAAAGACATTTCCACTCTTGGCAAGCGGTCTCCATGCTGCTCGGACTCCACTTTTGCAGCATGTGTGATGGCCATGAAGGTGTGGAGGTATTGGGCCTGCGAGCCGATATAATCCAAGAGACTTGCAGCAAATGCTTTTGGAACCTATGTTAAGCAGAAAGATATTTTACAAAAGCGTATGCTCAGAGTTACGTGAAAAAAAAAAAAAAAACTACTATACTGAAACCTCCCAGACAAAAACTTCCAAGTTATGAAAGTGACCAAATGATGCATATCATGGACACTTCTATGCGTTACAAGGAGCAGGAGGGAGAAACAAAACCCAGTGGCATTAGAAAGTGTATCTAAGTATTTTTGGTCCAGTACACTGGAGATGATACACTTCCATTAGTACCTTAGAGTAACAATTCTGAGCTCAAAGAATCTCTTCCCTTTACCAGAGTAACTGATAGCATGGGCTGTAACTGCTACCATCTGCCTGTATTTTCAGAAATAAAAATGTTATGTATATTTAGAATAAAATTCAAAAGAGTTCCCAAATAAACCTACAATCAATAAGCTCATAGTGGCTTCAGTTATTTACGTTACTCTGCGATACCATTTCAAGGGCAACGTTTTTTGGGTAAGGTACTAGAGATCAAGGGTTGGTCCTCCAATATGAAAAGTATAGAAGCTGTACCAGCAAGCTACCAAGCACCTGAAAATTGAATTCCGTTTTCTGAATGATTACCAGCACCTCTTTCTCCTAAAAACCATTCAAACACTGGGGTCAGAGCAACAGCACAGCAGGTAGGGCTCTTGCCTTGCATGCAGCCAACCTGGGTTTGGTCTCCAGCAAACCATATGATCCCCTGAGCCTAGCAGGAGTGATCCCTGAGCACAGATGGGCGTGGCTTCCAGAAACAAAAACCAGGAAGAGTAAATGTGATGTCGGCCACCTAAAGATCTCTTTGGTTTCCTCTAGTATTTTTCCACTTCTACTAACCTACCAGGGAAGGATCTGTGACAGCCTGAGAATCTAAGAGATGAAGCGAGTGTGTAAATGGCTGTGCACGTCACTTCCACGACAGTCTAGTAAGGTGAAGGTACACATGTATGGCAGGCGTAGCAGTATGAAGGAAATGGAAGGAATAGTTGGCAAGGAAAAACTTATTTGTAAATCCACAGCATTAATTCAACATTCAAAACACAGAGTCAAGTTTTCGTGGCTACTCTATCACACCCAGCTAGTATAAACTTCTTGGCAAAGAACCGGTATTATTTCAATGCACACAAGTGTGAAAGAATGAAACAGTACTTTTAGTCACGAATGACTAAAGGCTTAACCAAAATTAACAGTAGACAGCTTACCTCTAGTTGGAAAGTAGGCATGGCATTATATACTCTAACAAAAATCTCCCCCACAATAAGTTCTTTGGCATGATCGCTGTAGACAAATTCTGAGCCGTAAGTTTTGTCACATTCACCCTTAAAAAGAAAAGATATTATTAGATATAAACTGAAGCCCTTGGTAGCTGGCTTGTAAACATATCCAAACTGTTTACTTCTGATAAATAACTTGGGAAATCCCGTCAATTTCCGGAAGACAAATGTGATGGGGTGCACATGAGAGCACACAATACAGCCAGGGACCGTGTCTAAGTGTTGACACAGCAACTAGGCCCTACCCAGACAGCTGGCCTAGTCACTTGGAGGCTGACTTAAGGAACACATCTGGACTGTCACTTAACAAGCAAAAGGGCAGTGGGTGGCCATCGGGGAGGGTTTCAGTAACTTTGAATACCAATATGTTAAGCATTAACACAACTGTAACCATGTTACCTAAATTAAAATAAACAGAACATCTGACTTCAAATGAAGCATGTCACTTAAAAAATATTTCACTCAATTTTTAACAAATCTGCATAAAATAATGGAAAGCTACTATTCCAAAATAATAAGTGTTACTATTTTTTTTAAAAGCACATTGAAAATGAGGTCTCTGAATCAAGACAGGACACGGTATGGAAGTTTCACAGGTCAGGAAGATTTTCCATTTAAGAAAAAAGGGAAAAAAAAAAAGAAAAGAATGAGAGAAAAATAGTTCCCGTAAAGACTTAGGCCAAAATCACACAGAATTTAGGATGAACTGTTTCAGAAATACAAGAACTGTTCTCCTAAGCTCCCCAATTAATAAAACTTCTATCCGTAAAGAGTTCTGAGTATCATGAAAGGAGTGAAAACACAATTTTGAATATTCAGAACACAACACTGACGGTTAGACTTTAATAAATTCCAAATGCCCAAAATGACTGTCTTCTAATCTAACCCATCAACACTCAACCAAGGAACCATGAGGCTCCCAGGAGGCAAGATGGGTTTTTGGGAGTGGGCCCATCATTTCTGCAGGGCCTCAGAAGCAGCCGGATTAGACTTGCTCACCACAAGAGCAGCCATTATCATGGTCTGGACCCGACAGCTCATCAGAACCCACTTAAGAGAGACGCTGATCTCAAGACCAGCTCAGCTCAGAGCAGCCAAGTTTGAGCTCAGGTAGGCAGCTCTCAGAAGTGGAAGTCACCAAGCGTTCCTGGAGATGGAGCTGGGGTCCCCCTTCCCTCTCTGACCCCTCCCGAGGCCTGGTGGCCCCGTCCACGAACTGTCTTGGGGCTCTCGGCCATGATGCAGAGACTCAGGCGTATGTGGGAGAGCTGCCATCCGGCTCTCCCCTAGCTCAGCTGACCATGAGGCTCCCAAGAGGCAAGATGTGTTTTGGGTGTTGGCCCATCACCTCTGTAGGGCCTTGGAAGCAGCCGGATGAGACTCGCTCACCATAATAGTCGCCATTTTCACGGCTCGAACCCCACAGCTCATCAGAACCCACACAAGAGAGATGCTGATCTCAAGACCAGTTCAGAGCAGCAGAGTTCGAGTCCAGGTGGGCAGCTCTTGGAGGCAGAAGTCACAGGGTGTTCCTGGAGATGGAGCTGGGGCTCCGGCCATGATGCAGAGACTCAGGCGTATGGGGGAGAGCTGCCATCCAGCTGTCCCCTAGCTCAGCTGACCATGAGGCTCCCAAGAGGCAAGATGGGTTTTGGGTGTTGGCCCATCACCTCTGTAGGGCCTTGGAAGCAGCCAGATGAGACTCGCTCACCATAATAGTGGCCATTTTCGGGGTCCAAACTACAAACTAGTGGAACCAATCATGTTCTAGAATATATTACAATTCACAATGTATAAGAAAGGGAAGTGAGAAGGAGAGGGAAAGAGAGAGAGGAGATAAAGAAGCTGCCATGGAGGCAGGCTGGGGGAGGGGAGGGAAATGGGGATATTGATGATGGGAAATGGGCACGGGTGGAGGGATGGGTGTTGGAACACTGTAGAACCAAAATTCAAACATGAACATCTTGTAATTGTATATCTAACAGTGGTATAATAAAATATTAAAAAATTATAAATGAAATAAAAACCATTAAAAAATTTTTAAAAAATGGTTAAAAGGGAAAAAACTATACTGGTTAAAAGGGAAGACTAGCTAGCATGAAAGCATAAATAAAAGCAACTACAAAAAAAAAGTAAAATAAAATATTAAAAAATTATAAATGAAATAAAAACCATTAAAAATTTTTAAAAATCTGGTTAAAAGGGAAAAAAACTATACTGGTTAAAAGGGAAGACTAACTAGTGTGAAAGCATAAATAAAAGTAACTACAAAAAAAAGTCTAAGATTTTTAAATATAGTAATAAGAGTGCAAAACATTGAGTGACAAGAATTTATTGGCTAATTACCTTTAGGTGGACAAACATGAATACAGGATCCTCAATATTAAGTTATATTTTGAGGGATTCTACTAGGGCAAGTAACCCAAGACATCTGTGAAACAACATACTTTTTTTAATCATGTTTTCCTGTTGAGATTCAAGAAACTCCAGTAGCTCTGCTCGTGTCGAGTTGTTCCATATCAAATAGGGGCTCTCGGTGTTGCTGTTAAGCATCTTCAAGATCTAGGAGACAGAATATTACTACTTTGAGAAAAACTGAAGCTATTATTAAACATTTTTTTTTTTTTTTTTTTTTGCTTTTTGGGTCACACCCGGCAATGCTCAGGGGTTTCTCCTGGCTCTGCACTCAGGAATTACTCCTGGCGGTGCTCGGGGACTGTATGGGATGCCGGGATTGAACCCGGGCCGGCATGGGCCGGCGCCGTGCAAGGCAAATGCCCTACCTGCTGCCCGCCCCCAAACCATTTATTATATGCCAAGCCCTTACATGCTCTACGAGTACACTGGATCGCAGCAATTCTGAGCAGTTTTTATTTTCCATTTTGCAACTAAAATATATGTATCGACTGGTAGGTGAGATAGCTCCAGGCATCGAGCTGTCCAGTCCAGCTGCCCAAGTGTTGCCCAGAGTGGCTCTTGGGAACTGGCCCCACAACTCCTCCAAATAAAAGAAAAATCAAAGCTAAGAAAAATTATTTGCTTTGGTCTCATACCCTTAAGTGGTGAAAACTGGGATTCAAATTTAAAAGGCACTCCTGGGGCCGGAGTGATAGCCCAGCGGGTAGGGCGTTTGCCTTGCACGCAGCCGGCCTGTGCCGGCTTGGGTTCGATCCCCGCATCCCATATGGTCCCCCGAGCACTGCCAGGAGTAATTCCTGAGTACAGAGCCAGGAGTAACCCCTGAGCATCACCGGGTGTGACCCAAAAAAGAAAAAAATAAAATAAAGGCACTCGTGTGTGTGTGTGTGTGGGGGGGTGGGGAGAGCAGGGGGCAACCTTTCAAGCAGGGACACTCTTGGTTGGCACGTCAGAGCCAGGGCCTAAGCTGTGGTGCTACCAGGAGCCTAAGGGCCTAAGCTGTGGCGCTGGGATGTACTGTAGCCGGTACTCCAGGGCCTCCAAGAGTGCATCTGGTGATGCTCGGAGGAGCAGACGCTGCCAGGAAATGAGCCTAGACGGCGCATACCAGGCAGGCTCTCCAACTGATATACTACTTCCCAGACCCACTTCACAATCTGAACTCAGACTCTCAACATCTGCTCTACTATTGTGAAAATGAAAGGTATTTCCTATCAAAGTTTAGAATGTTGTAAACACTTGGTAAAATAAGCTTATAATGAATCACATCATACTGTCTTTAACCATGTATTTGAAAATACAACCTAGACTTTAAGAATCGCACTTCTAAGAGGGAAAATACAGTGTACGGGCAGACACACAATTCAGATTTCCTTGTTCAAACCCTGACTCTGGGCTACAATGGAGACTGCAGACGGCTGATGAACGCTTAGCCAACAAGCGCTGGCTTCTCCCTGTGGCAGCTCTGCTTCGTGAGGAGTGCGAGTGCGGCCTGGCCACTTGACTCTCCGTTCAGTGCTTTAGCGAAAGCTTTGTACTTTTGTTTTGGCCACATCCAGCAGTGGTCAGGGGCTTACTTGTGGCAGGTTTGGGGAGCCATATGGGATGCTGGGGATTGAATCCAGGTGGACTCCATGCGAGGCAAGCACCATACCCTTTGCACTATTGCTCCAGTCCCCAAACTTTGCTTTCAAACATGAAACATCTTTGGGGGGAAAACATCACTAGGAAAATGGTAAACCTGAAAACTTGGCAGTTAAAAATAAGCATTTTATTAAATCCAAATGATACTCTGGTCAAGATCTAAGTGCTACTATGGCTATTTGATGTGGCAACTGGTTTTCAGTTTGTTAGTATTTTTTTTGGGAAAAAATATGTTTTATATCAGCAAGATGTCTCACATAGGTGAGCACAAGGCCAGAAAAAGAAAAGACACACAGTGGCATGGCATGCTACATTCCTGCTACTCAGAGGCACTGAAAAAATAGCTGATATTAAAAACAGACACTGAAGGAACAGTTTGAGGCTCTTCGTATTCCTGAATCAACCAGATGCCATTGGGCTACATTGGCATGTGATAGGGTCCAATGGAAATGTCACTGGCGCCCGCTCGAGAAAATCGATGAATAACGGGATTCAAGTGATCAAGTGATCAAGTGATTAAAAACAGATGACCAGAGTGGATTAGCAACCAAGCAAGCCAGGCTATTTATAAATTTTGAAAATACATTCCATTTGGAATTCTGAGGATCTTTTCCTTATGCAAGTATTATACCATCATTGGAGAGAACAAAGTAAAATAGAAGTAACATATAGTTATGCTATTCAGGGGTAACTGTGGTTAAACATTGAAAAAGATCCATCTATTCATAAAGGCACTTTTTTGAAATACCAAAAAAAGATAATTTAAGTATTTTTCCCACTTAAAATGCTTTCACAATAGGAGCTGGAGAGCTAGTACAGCGGGTAGGGTGCTTGCTTTGCACGTGGCCAACCGGGTTCTATCCCCAGCATCCCATGTTGTCCCCTGAGAATTGCCAGGAGTAATTCCTGAGTGCAGAGCCAGGTTTAACCCCTGAGTATCGCTAGGTGTGACCCAGAGCACCCCACCCCCCAACACACACACACACACACACACACACACACACACACACACACACACACACACACACACACACACACACACCCAAAAGCTTTTAACATCTTCAAATAGCAATATAAAGCTTCACAATATAAAGCGTAGCATTCTATTCAAGGGGATTCTCCAGTCTAGTTCTGTGTGGCATCCTTCAACTGTTCCTCAATGCTCCAGATAGGAGGCTAATAAGGCTGAGTGCTCTTTCAAGGGTCTTTTTGGAGAGAGGGAAACAAGCAAGCAAGCAAGTGAGGAAAGAGGAAAGACCTAGAAAGAGCTCACGCACACAAGCTTGGTTACACACTTTTTAGAAACCAAATCCTGATCTGAATCACTATAGCTTATATGAAACAGTAGAAAGAAGGCACTGAGTCTCCTGAGTCCACTGTAAAAGCTCCGTTCCAAGCTCAGGCTCCTGCCCTATCCCTGGGTTACTAAGAATGATGACTTCCCAGCCAGAAAGCATGAACAACTGACCTTTACAAAGATTAGGCTTGGAGAGCTGGCATCATTATTAATCCATGGTAATGAAATTTCTTGGCTGAGAACATTTTAACATTTAGATTTTCTATCAACACTGCTTGTTCCTCCACTATTTGTCTGGGGGCCAAAGATTACACGCGGTTCCAGGGATTTTCAACTGTGGTAGGTGGAATGCCAGGTAAGTATCTTAACCCCTGTACTACCACCCGGGTCCCTCTGCTGTTTTAAAGGCTCTTGCAATACTCTCTAAGACTCAGGCTACTTCTCAAGCCCCTACCTCCGTAGCACTGATCACAGCGAGTTTTCTAGCAATATAGGGTGTCAGCATGCCAGCTACACTTTTCCTTATGGTTGGATTTTCTGGGGTTGCTTGTTCTTCAGACAGATAACCGCCCAGGCGACTTAGAGCTTGAACACTCAATTTGGCAAGACTGTTGGCTACTTCCTGTTAAAAAAAAAAAGCATAAATAAGTAAATGTGGGTCTGTTACCAAACGGATACCTTCACGGGGTCTGAAGCCGCCCGGAGTAAGCTGAAAAAAGCACACCAATTGAAATAAAAGGGTTCCAGGTAGCAGTGCTCTGCTGCCCCAGGCAAGTTACACTGAAATCGCTTACTTCAGGGTCCCTCTGGTGGCCCTGGACATCTGGGGCTTTGCCTTAGAGCCACTGTAGTATTGACCTATGCTGGGAGGGAGTGTGGGAGTTACCTGCTGGTTCGTTTCTTCACTTTTCTGAATGCCACTCTCTTCCAGCGTATAGTCGTAATTAAACAGATAACCTAGCAGATGCCACAAAATCCCAGCCTGAAATAGGTGTGTCTGCAGCCAAAAGTCTACCGCAAAGGAACTGACACATTCTACCCCAAGAGCAGCAACTCGTGGAATACCCTGAGACAGGAAGAACAGAATTAATCACAAGGTGAGAAAAACATTCCCGGGAGAAAGCGGCCTGGTACTGTGCATTTTCAAGCCCAATTTACATCAAACCCCTCGATCCTTTAATGCCTAAAAGTGGCCCTGCAGAATTTAAAGACTGAACTGCTTTTGTGTGTGAGCTAGTTTTCAAAGATTTGGGTTTTCTTCTCTACTTTCTGCATTTTAAAAAACAGTGATAAGACATTAATAACACTTTACATGCTAGTGTTGTGCCCCAATACTACAGAGCTAGCGTATGAATTTACTTCTTTTTTAGTCTGCTGATAGTCTTAGTAAACACATCTAATGAAATCAAGGAGATATTTTCATCAGATTCCTTCTTGCTTGTTTTTGGGCCATACCTGGCTGTGCTCAGGGATGACTCATGGAAGGGCCTAGGGTACGATATGAGGTACCAGGGCTTGAACTTGGGTTAGCCATGGGCAAGGCAAGAACTCTAGCTATGGATTATATCCCCAGCTCCAGATTCCTTGTTTCTTGATCTCCTCCAAGATCACTGGAATCCTGTTCTATTCCAACTCAACTCTCCATGTCATTCCCTATGAAACTTTCCTCCTCTACTCACACAACACATCTGGCGACAGTAAAACCCCGGCAGGAGTGGACTGGACACACAGGGAGCTCTGAGCTTACCAAAGGCTTTCCCGTCAGCAATGATCTGACTCTAAGCTTGAGATTCACATACCTCCTCACTTTCACCAGAGTGGTCTAATTTCATCTTTTCTCTTTACTTCCTGCCTCTCTCCTAAGATTCAAATGAGAACCACTTCCCTTAAACAAGTCACTCTATGGTAGGCCAGCCTAGGGAACTAATAGCTTCGCTTACAGTAAGGTTTCTTGAAAAATGCTTTGAAGATATTAATCTACCTAAAAATAGCTTCGGAGAACAAACCCCGATGAGCTACCTGGACAGCAAGCCCACTGCTGATTATATCCAGAAAGCTCAACAGATAAACCGTACCTTGCCGAGTACAGCACCCGGCAGAGGTCCCTGATGATGTCAGGCATTTCCGTGATCTTCTCTCGGCACTCTTCAAACTGAGCAGCTACACTGTAGCATTTGCTTATGTGCCCGCACACCTACAGACAACATACAAAGAAGACTGAAGCATTGCAGGGTGTGGCCCCAAACCCCCAAAAAACTACTGGTCTTGGGTAGCTTTCTTGGAATCCTTTTTTTATCCTCACCTGTACTGACATGTCACTTGGCTTACTAGAACGATTCAACACAGCCACACAGCGACTAAAAGCCTCTTGTAGGACCTGCGAGAAAGAAGCCCATCATTCACCACTTTGATTTGAAATTAAAGCCTTTTCTAGAAGTGAAAGTGAAATATTAATCATCTTTCAAAGATTTTAAAGACAACTGTCTTTTTTTTTAAATAATGGACCTTATAGCTTTTATTTGTTATAATGGACCTTAAAGCTTTTATGTGCTAAGCGCTTACTCTATGTTCAGAAATATTCGACATATCACATGCATTTACTCTCACATTGTGAACAGAAAAAAAAAGTTTTCTTTTATCCCTCATTATAGAGATGAGGAAATTAAGGAACAGTAGTTGAGAGTGAGCGATCCTATTTCCAAACCCATGACAACTGGCACTTTCATCAATTTCAGACTCTACACAAAACAAATTTCAGACTGAAAATTTGTTCAAGGCCAGTCATGTTTACTTGTGTTTATATCTTAGAAAGTAAGTACATGGAGCCAGTTAAAAACTAAAATTGACTTTTTAAAAAGCCTAAGGTAAGGACCATCAGTGTTGATGTTGATCCGTTTAATAGAGATCATTGAAACAATTTAGCGCCCATTTGATTTTTTTCTGAGCACTCGTTTTTTTCTTAGTTCTGAGCTATCCAAACCTGTTTGAAGGCACATTAAATCCTCTCTTTCTCTAAAGTCTGATTAAGACAACTGTCTTTTTAATATTAAACCCAGGAAACAAACAATTAAAAGGTGATCATAATTGGTTCTGGTAATACAGTATACCAGCCCCCCCCCCCCAGGCCCCATTCCCACCCCCCATTCCCCCCCCCCCCCTCCCCCCCCATGCTGCCTTAATAGCAGGTACCCCCTTCTTCTCTCTTCTGTCTTTTTAAGACAACTGTCTTTTAAAGACAGTTGGTTGCTTGCTCATTTGTCACTTATTACATAAACAACAAAGACCTGCCAATAAACTACTCTGTATGCAACACAACTGTGAATCCAACACATTTCAATTCGTCTTATATCAAGTTTCATTCTACCTTTCATTTTTGATTGAGACTATGGAGAGTACTTACTGGTTGATATAAATTAAAGAACTGACAACCGTATTTGTAATTGGCAACATCTCTACCGACCTGTATGGACATGTATCACTCAGGAAAAGCGCTTCACAAGCGTGAAGACAACCAAGAGTACTCCAGGTTACCTCTATCCCATTCTCCCTTCTGAGCTCTTCTGCATTGAGGGCCGAGCAGTTGACAGTGTGAAAAGCCAGCTCTGCAGCAGCAGGCAAGAGCGGGGATTCTTTGGAGAACAGGGAGGTCATCTGAGGTTTCCATGGTTATAGTCCTGATCAGCATGGGATAGCCTGCATATTTATAAGGCTGCAAATCTGAAGGAGGAAAAAGGGTCAGAATAGGAAACATAACAGAAGGAAAACTTCATGCTGTGGTTAGTTAATTTTGACATTATGTTCAATTATGCTACCTTTACAAAAGATGAAACAGTCAACACTTAAATGTCTCCCCATTCTAGTCTATAAAAAGCAATTCAGCCTTGTACTACAGATCCTTTAGAACTTTCCTCTTCCAGCAAACCTGTTTAATTTCCTTTCTTCTTTGCTTTAATGATCACACCCAGCAGTGCCTGCGGGCTACTCCTGGCTCAATCAATGTTCAGGGCTCACTCCTGATGGTGGCCGAGGACCAGTAGGTGCCAGGGAATAAACCAGGGAGGGGACTGAATCCCGGCCAGCCACGAATGGGACAAGAGCTTTAATCCCTGAGCTGCTATCACTTCAGCCCATCAGTTTCTTTACAATATTTTTACTTAGAAAAAGTATTCCAAGTAGATGAAGTGCATCAATACAGTGCCGATTCTTTGGAGCACATCAACTTTATATGCTGTATGTAGATCACGGCAATTTCCACCAATTTTAAACATTCATAAATATTTATGAATATTAAAATCAATAAATGTTAATTATTAAATAATGTTAAATCTTATGTTAAATAGTCAACATAAATGTTAATTATTTAGTAATTAACATTTATGAATTTAATTATTCATAAACTTTCAGGTGAAATGATTATAAATCACAGCAATTATTTATAGAGACTGTATAATGCTCATATTATCCCGATTTTTCAAGAAAAGGAACTATAGAGTCTAGAGAGATAAACGGAGGGGAAGGGAAGTACCTGGGACCTCTTAAACCCTGGCACCACAAATGGGCACCCCTGCAATCCCTGAGCACAGAGCCAGGAGGAAGCCCCAGAGCACTGCCAGGTGTGAAGTCAGAAACCAAACAAACAAATAAGAAACTGTGAGATATTTCATTTAAATCTGAGTGAAAATTCTATTATGCTTTCTGGATAACAAGTAAAGTGTTCAATAATATCTTACTGTAAAATAAATATTTGGAAATAAGGAATATAAATTTTTACTAAGTATGCAAAAAGAAACAATTTAACTGTAACTAGCTAATTCTACAATTCAATAAGCAAACTTAAAAGTCAAAGTTGAAATGTACAAGTGTCCTCTTCCTCTTATTCAACTTTAAAAACCCCAACTTAATAGAAACATACAAGTTTACTGGCTTTAACACTAAGCATATTGTAAGAAGATAAGAAAGAAGGCATTTATTTTTTAAGTCCTATCACATCAGAACCCTTAAGAAATTATTGGGTATAAACTGACTTTAGGATGCACCCTGAAAAAAAGAGTGTAATAACAAAAAGTTTTGAAAAGACATTTTTTTTTTCTTTTTGGGTCACACCCGGCAATGCTCAGGGGTTACTCCTGGCTCTGCACTCAGGAATCACTCCTGGCGATGCTCGGGGGACCATATGGGGCGTTGGGGATCGAACCCGGGCCGGCACAGGCCGCCCGCATGCAAGGCAAGCGCCCTACCCGCTGGGCTATCGCTCCAGCCCCAGAAAAGACATTTTTAAACTCACACTAATTATTGGTAAACCATTACACGACAGATTTTAGAAATGACTATTCTCATCAGCAGCTGAGTTGCCAGCTCCCACACAGCAGTCCGGTGGTCTTCGGAGGCCGGCACTCCGCATGCTGGCAGATCCATAACTACTCCCCCTCTCCCAACAGCACTGCAGAGGAGACGGTGTGTGAACTGAAGAACATCAAATCACTCTTAAATTCTAGATTCATCCATTTTAGATCTCGTTTAACTTTTGCTGCTAAATAGCTGACCACAAACTGCCCAAATACCTTCACAGAATGGTAATGACTTTCAAGAAGGAATAATGAACTATTGGAAGAAATTAGAAATATTGAAGAACCTAGGTAAGAAATGGAAAGTCATAAAGCAATTATTCTGGGGCCAGAGATACGGCAGAGTCTGCCTTTCAGGACACTGACCTAGGCTCGGAGTCCCACCAGGAATGACCCGAGTGCAGAGCCAGGAGTTAAGCCCTGTGCACTGCCAGGTGTAGCCCCCAAATTTTTAAATAAAACAATTATGCCCCTCCTCTGCGAGGGCTAGTCCCTAAATATATTCTTTAAACCCAAAACAAAATAATCCAATTTAAAAAAAACTAACAAAAACCAAACACACTCTCTTACTATATCTAAAACACAATTTCAAAAAAAAAATTTTTTTTTCCAAAATATTTTGGAGTAACATTTCGAATTTTATGGTGAGGCTAGTTAGCCCAGGTCCTCACACATACACACAGCCCCAACTCTATTAAAATGTGCTACAGAAACAAGTCAGCATGACAGATGGAACTCAGATAATTTAGAAACCGCACAGGTCTCACCTTCTTTGTGGCGGTTGAAGAGGATGCTCTGTGTTTTCAGAATTAAAATTATATTCTCTGGGTCTGGTCCATTCACTAATTTTGCTGATTTGGTACATAAAAATTCATATGCTTTATTTACTTTTTCAAACATATCCTGTATGCAATCAAAGACAATTAACTTATAACTTGGAAATTTTTAAATCACAACTTAAATAGAACATAACCAGTTTGAATTTTACTAAGAATGTCTTTAGTTATTATTTTGCTTTTTATATTTTGTAATTCATTCTAATAGTAATGTCCTTTGTAGATATATGTTTATCTGGTATAAATCTCTACCGTTACGCATAGTTTGCTAATGTTTAAAGTGAACTTCCGGAGGCTGGAGAGATAGCACAGCAGGGAGGGCGTTTGCCTTGCACAAGGCCTACATGGGTTCGATTCCAGCATCCATATGGAGCCTGGAGCACCGCTAGGGAGTATTTCCAGGATTAACTGCTGAGCATTGTTGGGTGTGACCCCCAAAAAAAGGTGAACTTTCTTCCTAAATGATAATTTAGTAATTTCATTTACTGAAAAGTAAAATTGGGGAGGGATACGAGGGCCTCAAGCTTACTCCTGGCTGTGTTTGGCATACCGTGCGTGGTGCTGGAATGTGAACAGTGGCTGGCAGCACGCAAAGGCAAGCTCCTTACCTTCTGTACTCCCTCTCTGATCCCAGGAAAGTGTTTCTTTACTTATTTACATAAAATGTATGTTAAATTCACATACACTAGAAATAGTTTTGAGTTATTAAAAACTTATAATCAGAGTCACTGCAGAATATTCACTGTCTTCCCATTCCTCATTGATTTGCTTGAGCGGGCACCAGCAACATATCCATATGTCCTGTCTCATGCAAGTAGAGCCCAAGGGCACCTGCTTGCTCAAGGAATATACAGAGCCTCAAACCATTCCATCAGGTCATGGGAATGAGGTTATAATTGTTACTGGTATCTGGCATATCAAATACGACACGGGTAGCTTGCCAGGCTCTGCCATGCGGGTAAGTGCAGAATATTATGGCAGGTAATAGACTGCATGAGTTATACAATCTCTTTTAGCCCTGAAAGCAGCCATGAGAATTATCCTTATTTTATAATACTGCTCAAGGTCACAAAGTAAAAGCTCTAGTGACAGAGTTAAGATTCAGTCCCAGGTCTGACACCTAGATCCATGTTTCTGCGTTAGTCACTATTCTGTATTCCTCAGTCTGTGATGATTCTTCTGAGGCGGCGTTGGGGGGAAGAGCTGGGTCACATGACAGTGTTCAGGGAGAAGCCATTCCTGACTCTTTGCTTACCCGTTGAAGTACCCAAGGGATCATACGTAGTGTTGGGGTTTAACAGGACCGGCCCTATTTAAAGGTTGTGTGGCAATATCTGATTATTTCACAACTTAGTTTCCTTGGTCACTTTAATATCTGACAGGTTAAGTTCAGCAGTTTGATAGTGATTTTAAAACTTCTCCCTATTTGATTATTCTTTTTTCCATATTAATTTAGGTTACTGTGAATTTCTTAGCAATACTCCAGGCTTTTTGTTCTTTTTTTTTTTTTTTAATTAAAGCTGCCTAAGCAGATGAAAGTGGCACCGCTTCAATGCCAAGAATGTTTCTAATAAAAAATAAAAAAAAAACAACAGACAACCATGAAGTCTGCTTCAAGTTTCTAGCAACAGACTACAGGTTCTAGTTTTAGTAATTCTTGTCTGACTTCACCTTTCATGAATCTTCACTGGAAAATTTGTGGACAAAGCAAGACCAGATAATGCTGTGAGCAGATAACTTTAAGTGTGTCCATTTTTTTACTTCATTATGGTGTATATTGCACAACACGGTATTATGCAGCTAGAAGAAACTTGCAGTTTGCTGCAACTTGGAAAGAACTTGAGGGCATTATGTTAAATGAAATAAGATTAAGAAGAGCAAATACTTAATGATCTCACTTATCTGTGGCATACAAAGAAACAAGGCAAGGGAAAAGATGTATCCACCCATGACAAACTCTTGGTCTTTGAGTGCGTAATTTAAGATTATCGAGCATTAGGTGTGGTGGTGGGAGATGGGGAAGGGAGCGGAGATGAGACAGTGGGAGAGGACACAGGGCACGAGAGTACGCGGTTAAGGTGCCAGCCTCGCATGCAGCTGACCCTGGGTGGACCCCTGGCACTGCATATGATCCCCTACTAGGTACTAGGACTGATCACAGAGCACAGAGTAAGTCCTGAGCACAGCTGAGAGTGGCCCCACAAAAAGAAAGAAAACAAAGTGATATGAGGACAGTGGTGGAGAGTTTTGGGCATTTTGATGGTGCAGGAAGCACCATCAAAATGGTACATCAATACCATTAAATGTTTAAACTATTGTAACATTTATTGTCGTTATGGAAAAAATATAGAAACGTTTCCCACTTCAGTTAGAGTGATATAAGTTGGATGTCCCATAGAAGAAGTTGCCCAAAATGTGGACAGCTACAGCATCACCTACAAATGTGCGCCTATTCCCCTAACTTTGCCATTCATGTGGCTGCCCACCTGAGCTAATTTTCAAGCAGACACATAAGCAGCATGGAATCTCTGGATTACTAGTTTCAGAGCTGTTCTTGTTGCCACCCATGCAAGGACTATTCATGCAGAAAACATAGGTACGGATACAAGCTACTCAGTGAACACAAACTGGGTTTACTACGCAACAGTGACTGCAAAGTAAGAGAGAATCTTTTACCCACTTCAACTATGAATCGAGCAACAGGAAAACAACCCCAGAGCCCATGTTTCAGAGGCCATACATACCCTTCCCTCTGGATTCTTATCAGGGTGGTACTTCTGTGCCAGTCTGAAGTAAGCTTTCCTAACCTTGCTCTCATCATGCCTGTTAGACAGAAAAACTGCTTTGTGAACACAGTACAGAGCAAGACGAAGGTCACAATCTCATTCTACAACCTAGTCTGATGTTTCAAGATCTCTGCTTTGATTATGTATTACTTATGGAGGCATCAAATTAAACGTACTATTATGTAAATAAAATTACTTCTTGAATGTTATTTCTCTCTCTCTACTTATTTTCATTTACTTATTTTCTTTTCGGGTCACACTCAGCAATAATCAGGGGTTACTCCAGTGCTCTGCACTGAGGAATTACTCCTGGCAGTGAGTGGGAACCATATGGGATGCTGGGAATTGAACCCGGGTAGGCTGCGTGCAAGGCAAACGTACTACACGCTGAACTATCACTCTGGTCCCACACATTATTTTTAGAGTTGAAAGAGAAACCTAAAAAAATTTCTATAAAAGCTTGTTACTTCAAATTGAAAAAATCATATTTGGTTGTTTAAAGAAGTGAAAACGTATTTAAAACCGATTTCTAAAATATCACTGCAAACTCTAATAAGTAATCTGAACTATTAGTCTTATCAAAAAATGTACACATTATTTATACTTTTTACTTATTGGTTTTTGCTACACCTGGCGATGCTCAGGGGTTATTCATGGCTCTGTACTCAGGAATCAGTACTGGTGATGCTTGGGGGCCCATACGTGATGCTGTGGATCTAAACTGGATCAGCAGTGTGCAAAGCAAACACCCCACCTGCTCTATCTGGAGTATACGATCACTCCAGCCTCGACACTTTATACTTTAATAAAGTGCCTTTGCCACCAAGGTCACACCTCGAGCCCTGGTGCTGGATCCACTCAGGGCTCACACATGCCAGCATGTGCTCTACCACTTGAGCTATCTCCCTGGCCTCCACTGGTGCGTTAATAAAGTGCACCTGTATTCTTTCATGATACACTTGCCACCTAGTATTTTAGGTACATTCCTATGAAATCTACACAGAACAAAAGCTGCAAGAGGAATAGGGATCATAAGTATCGGAGGGATTATTGTGTGTCGGCTGAGGCCAGGTACGCAACTGATTATCCTGGCAAGGTAAATGAATGTAATAATAAATGAGCCATCAACAAAATCCACAGGGACACAGCTCTGTATGGTTTTGTCACCGGTGCAGATCAAAGTAAAGGTAAGCATTCACGTGGATTTAATCATTTGGTGTTTGCTATGAAGACTTTAAGGCAAGAGGGACATTTACTATTAGGATACTGAAACCACTCACGGCCCCTGTCCTGGAGGGAGATTAAGCACTTCATAGGCTTCGTCTATGGACATCATAGGCGGCTTCTTCTCGACTTCCTTCTTCCAGGCATCCAGGGTGTCTTTTAGAAGCTTCACCTTAAAGACAGAAGTTCAGACCACAGCTTTTAAATGATAAAATTCTAACTGGACCTATATAAAATGACATTTCTAGAACATGCCATTAACAACTTTATGGAATTCAAATAGCCCATTCTGTCTCCTTTGAACTGAATAATTAACTAGGTGACAGTACTTTTGTTATGATGCTTTATTCTGCTTTCTGTGATTTTTTTTGGTTCTAATTTTCATCTTGTTCCGGGTTTTTTCCCTTTTTAGGGGGTGGTGGTATTGGACCACACACAGCAGTATAGCAGTGGTTAGGGTAACTCCTGGTGTGTGAGGATTATGCAGTACCGAAGACGGATCAAACCAGAGTTGGTGAAACAAATAAAGCGCCTATCCTATCTCTTGAGCAGTTAATTCTTCACTTGGGGTCACACTTAGCAGTGATCAGGGCTTATTCCTGGCTGTGTTCAGGGGCCACTCCTGGTGGTGCTCAGGGGAGCATATGTAGTGTCTGGGATCAAACCCTGGGAGCCTGGTACAAGACATGTTCCTTAATACCTGTACTAGCTCCCTAGCCCTCTAGTCTTAATTGTGAAAGGGAACACGAAATACTTCCGAATTATTAAACAAATGACTTTGTAATAATAAAATAACCATTATGTAGTGCCAAGCTTAAGATAGTTGAACATAATTGCTGACAATCTGTGTCCAAAGGAACACTGAGCATAGAAAACCTAGGAAGCAGGTGATGAGGGTTAATACTGATTTATGTCTAGATGCCATGGAAACCAGTGCTTTAGAGATCACAGAGTATCCATTCTTTTACAACATTTCAATACACAGAACAATGAGATTCTCAGACAGTACATGCCTCCCAGTTAATAAACGGTGCTGGAGTCAAACCATGATTTTGCTTTTCTAACTAATGTTGATTCCGGGAACAAGTGGCCAAGTCTACTGGCCTCCATTTAGCTGTGGTATGTAAGGGCTGTGATTTGTGGGCAGCCTCTCTGATACCTCTGGTGAAGGTACTGAAATCATCTGTTACTATAGTGACACACCCGCTGGGGGGTCTCCAGACCAATGTTATTGCAGACTGGCGGTAGACAACTTGAGCCCAGTTCAATAAGGGCTCAAGTTGAACTGCCCAGTCCCAAGGGACTAAGGGCCGGCCCAACAGATTTTTGTATGCAAATGAGGTGACATTTAGTCTCTTTTTTATGTGATGAATGATGCTGCGTCTTAACAAAATCTTGTGTAACTTTCCTAATCACTGTGAGATAGCAGTTATTAATATTTCCTGTAATTTAAGTTAAGCAATTCAGTAATCTACAGAACTGCTGGGGCCGGAGCGATAGCATAGTGGATAGAGCGTTCGCTTTGCACACAGCTGACCTGGGTTCAATCCCCGGCATTCCATATGGTCCCCCGAGCACCGCCAGGAGTAATTCCTGAATGCAGAGCCAGGAGTAACCCCTGAGCACTGCCAGGTATGACCCACAAAAAGCAAAAATAAAAATCTACAGAGCTGCTAATGGCCAAAGCAAGACTCAAATCCAGGCTTCCAAATTCCGACATGTGTGAGCTTTACCTAGCTGATGTAAAGAAAATTATCATTATGATTATGATATCGTGATAGATGCAATCAAGTTTATTTTCTTTTTCCTCACAGGAAAATAAGTTCTAAATACTCCTACAGAAACTTAACTTTCCTGTTAGGATTTTCCCACACTTACTGATCTATCTTGTTACACAGGCTCAGGTGTTGGGAAATACTGAAGAAAGCTTCCATTGTCCTCTCAGACGGGAGCGAGCAGAGGGGTTTGTGGCTGTGACTGGGCTCACACCTGGCTGAGGGGACTGCAGGCCTCACAAACTACTCTAGCTAGCAGGGACCGTCACCGTCGCCAGGAGCCACACATTTGACTGGGACGCTTAGACTCGCACGCAACTGGTCACAGTGTGCTGGAAATGGTACTTTGTTGTGATGCCAGAGGTTTCTCTCATCATGTGGGAAGTGCTGGCGATGGAACTCGTGGTCCCAGCCTGCAAGACATACACTTGACCACGGAGCTGTCCCCTGACCCTATGACAGCCTCGTTCTCTGGGAATGGAAGCCACAAGCCAATCTGTTGACTTACTGGATCTTTAATTGGCCAGTCTGGAAGCGGAGTGTATCACAAAGCTGTTTGAGGTAATAAATATTACAAAACAGTTCATTCTCTAGCTGCGGATAGCTGATGACTGGGATTGGGCAGTACTGATAAAGCGCTCTTGTATTACTCTGAAGTCGAGGTGTGAAGTCAGCGAGGTGGGCAGCAATCTTCTCTATCATTAGGCGCCTACAATGATAAAAATCTTTCAGCATTAATGAAAGGATTATTTAAGTCTAACAAAAAGGAAAAGCGATAATCATGCAATTTAGTCACATGGCTCTTCTGTAGAGTTACTCAATTTACTAGAAGAAAAGAGCTTATGAGAACGCTACCTGGAATATGCTAAACTCACTGTGTGAAAATAGTCTCTGGATTAAAAGCGTATTCATAATAGTTATCTATAAACAAGACCAGAGAATAAAAGGCTGAAATTTCCAGTCCTCCTGCTGAGGAGCCAGTCACCGGCAGTTCAGTCAGGAGGGCTGCATGAACGAAGGTGTGACAGGAAACTCAAGTCTGCTGTCAGTCCAACGGGCACACTGCATGCTATTTTATTCAAAATATACACTCTGGGAGCTGGTCCTCATTTAAGCCAAAACTTGACCACATCAGTATACATCTTTTTCATAGTGATCCATTTCAGGGGTAAAAACCACATTGAAAAATTGTAGTATACTAATTCGTATCCCCTAAATTTGTTAACAATGAAAAGTATTCTCTCATGCGGAACATACTCAATTTGGTGCAAAGTATATGCCAAGTCCACTGCGCAAAACTTTTGTGATGCCAGACAGCCAGCAGAGGGCAGTATGGGTGTGAAGACAGACAAACTGCCATGCAGCTAAAGGCACACAGCCTGACTTTGGAGGAAGAGCTTGTTTTTAGACAGTGCCCAAGTTGGCAATGCCTGAGTTGACCTGCCTTCAGGTCTCTTCTCTTCTGGGTTTCCATAGGTGTTGACCAAGGTATTCCCCTACAAACAAGGTGGGAATGAGAACTTCAAACTAAGGTCGAAATGTACTGGCTAGGAAGTCCTCATTCTGGAGTTTGGGTTAGTGGAGTACAGTTCTAAGTACCCAGGAGGTGGTCTTGATTCTCTCTTATTTTTAATATCTTTACCACACTTGACAGTACTTAGAGGACACTCCCTGTGGCGCCGAGGACTGACCGTGTACTTCCCACATGCAAAGCAGGTAGACCGGCCCTTGAAGTGACCTCCCCAGCCCTATTCCGACACAGCCTTTACATATTTCATGGCGCAAAGATTAGCAGTGCTACCGACAGACTTAAGAAGCTAAGGTAACAGCTTTATCCTTGGGGCCGGAAAGATAGTACAGGATTTAGACACTTGCCTTGCACATGGTCAACTGGTTCGACCCCCAGCATTATAAATGGTCTCCCAAGTCCCACCAGGAGTGAGTTCTAAGCACAGAGGCAAGAATAAGCCCTGGACACAGCTTAGTGCCACCCCGCCAATCCCTGCCAAGGCTTTTCCTATATAACGTTCTATTAAAGTAACTAACGTTGTCATCCATAATAAAGTGTACTGTCTTGTTAAAATCCCGTTGATTTGGCACTGAAACCACTGTGGCTGTAGACAGCATAGCTAGAGAAACATCGTTAGCAGACGTTAAATCAGACTTAATCACGCAAATATTTTGAATATGAAACACAAATCAACTCATATTTACCTCATTTCACTACTCCAGATTGCTTCTGGAGTATCGAATTCTCCTAGAAAAATCTCAGAAAACTTTTCAGGCTCATAATTTTCTAAGTAACAAACCATTGCTTCTGGTAGAATGTGTCCAAGTATACTTCTCTGGAAAATATCTTGTCCTTTTGTCTTTAAAACAAAATAAAAAGTGTCAGAAACACTAAAACCATTTATCAATTTTCTAAAAAGTTAATTTTCTCTAGGGTTGGAAAGCTTTTACATAAAGGGAACAACTGCAAAGAATGGCTAATGGGGGATATTACTTTTTTATTATTATATTTTGCCATTGCTGCAGGTGTGGCTGCGGTGCCCGGCTGCATTGGCAGGTGGCAGACAGGAGACAGGCTTGTCCACACTGCCCCGTGGGTCATGGATGGTTCACTTGATCACTTGAATCCCGTTATTCATCTATTTGCTCGAGTGGGCGCCAGTAACATTTCCATCGGACCCTAT
Organism: Cryptotis parvus; assembly: GCA_021461705.1. Classification (NCBI taxonomy): domain Eukaryota; kingdom Metazoa; phylum Chordata; class Mammalia; order Eulipotyphla; family Soricidae; genus Cryptotis; species Cryptotis parvus. Next base: position 173,254 of record JAJIBD010003887.1, on the reverse strand, counting down.
CACGTGCCAATGTAGCCCAATGGCATCTCATGGATGGTTGATGGTCTGATATAGAAAAAAGAGGGCCAGAGAGATAGCCCAGTGGGTAGGGCATTTGCCTTGCACGCGGCTGGCCCATGCCGGCCTGGGTTCAATCCCGGCATCCCATGTGGTCCCCCAAGCACCGCCAGGAGTAATTCCTCAGTACAGAGCCAGGAGTAACCCCCTGATCATCGCCGGGTGTGACCCAAAAAGCAAAGAAAAAAAAAAAAAAAAAGACTGGGCCACCTGTGGTACATACAATGTGCCCAAAACAGTAACAATAATGGACCTCATTCCCAATGAATGGAGACGTTACTGGCACCAGCTCGAGCAAAATGATGAACAGGAAGTCAAGTGGCAAGTGATTATATTTTGTATTAAATCATGATGAGATAGGCCATTACAAAGCTGTCCATGTTTGGGTTTCAGACATGCAGTGTTCCAGCACCCATCCCTCCACCAGTGCACATTTCCCAACTTCAATGTCCCCAGATTCCCTCCTCACCAACCTGCCTCTGTGGCAGGCACTTTCTCTCTCTCTTCCCCTCCTTCCCTCCCTCCTCTTTTGTGCAATGTGGCTTGCAATACAGACCCTTAAGAGTTACCGTGTATAAAGCTTTACCTACTTTCAATACTCAGTTCTAGTCTAGCGTTATTTACCGTTTCCAACTATTATTGGCAAGCCCTTACCTCCCCTCCCCCACACTTGTGGTAGATTGGGGATATATTTAAAAATGGTTATTCAAGCACATTAGTTTTTAATATTATATAGATTTCAGACCTCATTTTAGACCCCACCCATGACCTGATTGAATGGTTTGAGGCTCTTTATGTTCCTGGAGCAAGCATTGCCCTTGGGCTCTACTAGCATGAGACAGGAGATATGGAGATGTTACTGGTGCCCGCTCGAGCAAATCGATGATGAACGGGAAGACAGTGATACAGTGATATAGATTTCAGAAGTGTAACATTGTATGATATCAGTAAACATAAGACTTAGACCATTTTGAATCCATTTTTGTGTAGAGTACAAGATAGTGGAATGGTTTCTTTTGCCTATGGCTGCCTAGTTTTCCCAGCACCATTTCTTTCCTTTTTTCCCCCCAGCACCATTTCTTAAGGAATCTTTCTCCCCCCGTACTCTCTTAGTTTCTTTACCATAAATTAGTAAAGATCAATATCAAGATATGTATAGGTTACATATCTAAGGGATATGTAAGTATGGGGGAGGGTAGGTAAGGGCTTGCCAATAATAGTTGGAAGCGGTAAATAACGCTAGACTAGAACTGAGTATTGAAAGTAGGTAAAGCTAAATTAGTAAAGATCACTATCAAGATAGGTATAGGTTAACTTCTAGGTTCTCAACTCGATCCACTGTTTTGACTCCAGTCCCATGCTGCTCTGATTGCTGCTGCACCGGAGTGTAGCATGAAGCCAGAACATGTGATAGGTCTTTTTTTTTCTCTTTGTTTAGGATTATTTTTGCTATTTGGTTTCCAAACAATTGTTTCTTCTATTTCTGTTTAGAAACGTTTTTTGGGATTTTAAAAAGAGACTGCACTGGGGCCGGAGCGATAGCACAGCGGGAAGGGAGTATGCCTTGCACGTGGCCAACCCGGGTTCAGTCCTGGAATCCCATATGGTTCCCCAAACACCGGCAAGAGTAATTCCTGAGTGAAGAGTCAGGAGTAAACCCCTGAGTGTCACTGGGTGTGACCCAAAAAAGAAAAAAAAGAGAGATTGCACTGAATCTCTATAGCCCATTAAATAATATGGCCACTTTAGTGGGAATGCTGAGTATGGAATATTTTTCCATTTTACTCGTCTTCTATTTCTTTCAAACAAATGTCTTGCAGTTTTCGGTACACACAAAATTGGACATTTAAACTGAAATCATGTGAAATGTGAAGGGAAAGGTGCAACATATAAACTGGCGTGGCATGAGCTCCAAGGGGGACAACCCCCACTAGTCCTGCGAGTCTGTTATGACTCTGTGCCAGGTGTGGCCGCGCGCAGATGGCCTTGGCATGCAGCGTTCAACACAAGGACTTACATTTACACAGCTGGCCACAGCTACTGCCTGTACCAGCTTCTGATTTCAGAAACAAGTTAGTCCAGAAAATTAAGGTCTCAGAGAGCCTGTTCTCATGAAGTGCAGCTGGCATTTAGATGGAGAATTCTAAGCCACAGTAGCTGAAATTACTGACACTAAGAACTTTCTCTCCTCAAGCTATGAAATGGAGAGCAATGCTCCGAATTCACCATACTGAATTTTAAGATCTCTTTACCTGGTGGAAATAAAACATTAAAGACTCGAAATAGTTCTCTTATATCCTTATATCTGTGTCCCGAACACCTGAAGAATCTGCTGTCGGTACTCATCAATACACTAGCTCAGCTCTTCACACGCTACCTGTCCAAATGCAAGGTACCCTCCCAATGGAAAACCAGCAGGACAGTTCTACTGTTCAAGAAGGGGAGACATTCATAACTTCGGCAACTATCGCCCCATCTGCCTGTTGTCCGTCATCTACAAGCTGTTTACACGAGTCATCCTGAACAGGATTGGCAGAACACTAGATGAAGGACAACCATGCGAGCAAGCAGGCTTCCGGAAAGGATTCAGCACAATCGACCATATCCACACAGTAACCAAGCTCATTGAGATTTGTAGGGAGTACAAGATGCCGCTCTGTCTCACGTTCATTGATTTAAAGAAAGCCTTTGATTCTGTGGAGACTGAAGCAGTCATCGAAGACCTAGCCAAACAGGGTGTTCAAACCCTACACATCAAGATCCTTCATGAGCTGTATTACAGATTCACCACCAGGATCTCACCATTCTACAAGGGAAGTGATCACTGATGTCAAAAGAGGGGTTCGACAGGGTGATACCATTTCACCAAAACTCTTCAGCGCCACCCTCGAGAACATCATGCGACAATTAGAATGGAAAGGAATGGGAGTGAAGATAGATGGTCGGCAACTACACCACCTCCCGCTTTGCTGATATCGTTCTAATAACACCAAAGATTAGCCAAGCAGCACAAATGCTGGCTGACTTCCGACCGAGAATGTGGAAAGATAGGTCTACAGCTGAATCTGAAGAAAACTAAGTTCATGAAAAATGAATTAGTTCCTGAAGCCCCATTCATCCTCAATGGAACAAACATCTCTGAATGCAGCAGTTATGTGTACCTAGGTCGAGAAATCAACATGATGAATGACCTAAAACCTGAGCTGGCAGGAGGAAGAGAGCGGCATGGAATGCCTTCAAAGGCATTGAAGAAAAAGCTAAAAGGACAAAAGAACCTCCGGCTCTGGGCACATCTCTTTGACTCCACCATTCTCCCTGCATTAACATATGCCTCAGAGACCTGGGCGCTACAAAAGCAGGATGAGAATGCTATTCGGGTCTCCCAGAGAGGAATCGAAAGAGCTACACTTGGAATATCACGCCTCACCCAAGTGAGAGAAGGAATCCGAGAGTTCTGACCTCCGTCGCTATTCCAGAATCAGGGACGCTGTCTCGTTTGCCAAGGCATCGAAAATCAGATGGGCTGGACATGTAATGCGATTTGGGACAACCGCTGGACTAGAGCCATTACTGACTGGATCCCACAGGATGTCAAAAGATCACGTGGCCGCCCACCTACAAGATGGTCAGACTTCCTTGTCAAGACCCTGAAGGAAAGGTTTGAGGCTCTTCATATTCCTTAATCAACCAGATGCCATTGGGCTACATTGGCACGTGATAGGGTCCAATGGAAATGTTACTGGCGCCCGCTCGAGCAAATCGATGATAAAGCGGGAAGACAGTGACACAGTGATATATATGCGTATAAAATATGAACACCACGCCTGCATGGCTAGGAGCTGGCATTCCCCCTGGTTCCCTGCCTACTTGCTGGGAAACCCCCTTCAAGACCAAAACTGGAACAAATAAGTAGAACTGCATGGTTTTACTAGGGGCCACTGTTGGTATGGCAGTGTGACATTCCTCGGCTCGTCTCCTAAGCCAGGTATGGTGCTCAGACAAATAATGAACTACTTATTAAAATTACCAACCTAGCTCGGGAGAGAACTCAAAGCGGCTGGAGACCCACCTCCGCATGAGGGAGGCCTGAATTCAATGCCCAGCCCTGTGTGCTCCCCTGACCACTACCAGAAGGGACCCCAGAGCTCCGAGTCTGGTCAGGTGCGGCCCCTCTAAAATAAAACAACAAATAAAATTACCAGTCTGAATTTTACACAACCTGAGGCATAGGTTATATTTAGTGCTACCAGATACAATTTGAACCTGAAGGTTTTTATACAACTGTATGTGTTGTTTTGGGTGTTTGGGGTTATTCCCGATCTGTACTCAGGGTCACAGGCAGGCAGAGGCAGGCGCTGTACCTGGGCCTCCCACAAGTAAAGCTGGCACCCAGCTCTCTGAACTCTCTCTTTCACCCTGCAATTTCAGTATTAGGCTAATGGAAACCATTTACTTTCACTCTTTAAATGTCAGCTAAGATTTCTATGTGCAAGTTACTGCAAGGAATGTTAAAAAAAGAAAACAATACCCGCCTGCAAGTGCTTATAATCTAATAAACACACACCTCTCTGGAAACTGGTGCCAAATCCCCTTGCCATATACTATTGTGATATGCATTCAGAGGACTAATCTGGCTTACCTCCTCCGACTTGAAAGCCTGTTTGGTATGTGTATACTTCAAAAACCTACAAAAAAGATAAATGACTCCTTATATAGAGGAACTGGTTTTAGAAACGGTAGCCTTAAGGTTTTTTTTTATAGATATTTAATTTATAAAAGTCACAAAAGGTAACTTATAAATTCATATTCCTAAACTCACTCACTCTATCTATCTATCTATCTATCTATCTATCTATCTATCTATCTATCTATCTATCTATCTATCTATCTATCTATCTATCTATCTATCTATCTATCTATCTACCTATCTATCTATCTATCTATCTATCTATCTATCTATCTATCTATCTATCTATCTATCTATCTATCTATCTATCTATCTATCTATCTATCTATCTGCTTTTTTGGGTCACACCGCGATGCTCAGGGGGTTACTCCTGGCTCTGCACTCAGGAATTACTCCCTGGCAGTGCTCGGGAACCATATGGGATGCCGGGATCGAACCCGGGCCGGCATGGGCCGGCCGCGTGCCAAGGCAAACGCCCTACCCACTGGACTATCGCTCCGCCCCCATATTCCTTTTAATTCAAATTAAGGCAAGCATTTAAATGAACTATAAAAAGCAGTTTATTGACTAGTTAAGGTTCTGTAATATTAGAAAAAATGCTAAAAAAAATCTAAATGCAAAATTGCAGGCGCAAATGAAGTTATACTGAATATGAAATGTGGTAAGGTTAATTCTAAGTCAATTTCCTATTCTGACTTTTAATTTTATCAGACATACAATAACTTATAATTAAAGAATAAAAGCAATTATCTATCACACTCACAAAATCAAGTAAACAAAAGTGTTCTTACCGAGCAACTGGAAGCACATTAGAACCTGTATACATCATGATAAAAAAAAATACTCCACTAAGATAGAGTCGAGGTAACTGTGGATTATCTTGCATGATATGGTACAACAAAATAGCAACCTTCTCCACAAGGATAGGGTCAAAGGTCAGCAGGAGCTAAAGAAAGAAAGTTTTGTTACTAGATTGTTGTGATACCATCGATCTTAGGTTTATGCATTTCATATTCCAAGATTATAGTTTTTTATACTACATAGTAAGGTACAAAAATACAAAGATACTGGATTCAGCTGACTTGTTTACTGCTCAACAGTATTGAAAAATGATCCAGTTAAGGCCAGAGATAAGGCATAAGGGTAAAGGTACAGCCAGCTCTGATCAAGCCTCGGCACCAAGGGTCCTCAAGTACGGTCGGGAGACCTGGCAAGCCCTGTCCCTGTGGGGCGGCACCACTGCATCTGCCTGCACTTGCATTGAACCAACACCAGGTTGGCTGCTTGGCTGAGAATCACCAGAGACGGCCCCAGGATGCCAGGTCGCCAGAGTTCCCCACCCCACCAAAAAAAAAAAAAAAAGAACAATGTACAACAAAGTACTGAGAACTGATCAAAACATATTCAGAAAAGCTCAAATATGCCTGCAGGTGTTCCATCATGATTACTGGTAATACTGCTTCTTCTTCTTCTTCTTTTTTTTTTTTTTGCTTTTTGGGTCACACCCGGCGATGCTCAGGGTTACTCCTGGCTCTGCACTCAGGAATTACTCCTGGCTGTGCTCGGGGACCATATGGGATGCTGGGGATTGAACCCAGGCCGGCATGGGCCGGCGCGCAAGGCAAACGCCCTCCCCACTGGGCTATCGCTCCGCCCCTGGTAATACTGCTTCTTATGCATTCTCCTGAATGACTTCTCTGATAATGACAAAAGGAAAAATATGGGGCAACAGCTAGGAGGGGACAGGAGGGGGTATGGAAGGAGCCATGCTTTGGCCTAGCTTCAGAGTCACTGAACCGACATAAGAATGGAGCTGAGGGGCGGGCCAGAGAGGTACAGTGCGTTCTACAGTGGGGATGGTGCTTCTCTTGCCCTGCAGCCAACCTGGGTTTGATGCCAGGCATTCCATATGGTCGCCCAAGCACTGAGCAAACAAGCAGTGACTCCTGACTGCAGAGCTAGGAGTTACCCCTGAGCACCTCTGGGTGTGAATCCAAAACAAAAACCAAAAAAGAATAGAGGCTGAGAAAAAGAATCCTGAGAACTCTAAGAGTAGACGCAGAGAACAACTCTCAGCCAACACCGGTTAAAAAAAATACAAGCAGAGGGTAACTGAGTGCTACAACATTTCTACCATCAGAAATTTCACCATTCTACTATCTGGTCTACTACCAGAGGGCATGGCCTCTAGCAATCTGAACTGGAAAAGTAGGGAGAGGATTCTCTGACACCACCGGATGAGCCTGCACTTAAGGCAGAGTATCTCCGGAGCGGCCCAGGGCTTTTGAGCACTTCTGGAGAGCTGCCCTTCCTCCCCACCCCACTGATCAACAGTAACATAGAATCTCCTAGTCTGAGCAAGGGGTATGGTTCAGATTTTCACATCACTCTAAATAAGCAGGTAAAAACCCTGACTATTTGAAATTGAATATTTGAAATATTTGAAATAGTGACTGTACTGGGAAACACAGTTTTTTACCAGAGATCACTCTAAATATTTAGGAATGAGCGACTGTTCAGAAGTCGAATACAGCATGGAAATCTATCCCAACCAATACAAGGTCCCTGAAAATTACTACAGTTGCCTAGCTGTGCTTATTAACCAAAGTAAAGGTCTCCTAGGATACAGAAAATTGAAGGAAAAACAAAATTTGCTTTTAAAAATATTTTTTAAACAAGGTATGAACCATATATCAAACTATGAAAAGTCAGATTTATCAATGAAATTAATCCAGAGTTATCATCTATTGGGAAAATGTTTTGGTTAAAGATATTCTTCTTTTACAAAGTTTCATGCTATCTTGGCATTTGTTGGAGGACATGCCCTAGCTAGCTTTAGATCTTTGCTGTTTAAGCTACTTACTACTTAAGCTATTTACATGTCTTTAAGCCAGGGTTCATGCTAAAGAGATCTCTCTTTTGTATGAACACTGATAGAGGGTGTGGCAATTACAGGAGTCACTCTGACTCTGAATTAATAACTCTTGGAATAGTATTATAATTTCTACTATGATTTCAATGATTTAGTTTGGGCATAATTCCTTGTAACACCCACGGTCCCAGTGTGGGTCAGTTAGAATTTACCAGGAGACCACCCTGGCTAAATTGAGACTGATCTAAAGAGGGATCATGCTAGTTTGCCCTCAGGCAAAAGAGCATGAACCTTTCAGTTAACAGAGGACAGAACACTAATAATTATTCTGGTGCAGAGTAGAATGAAGGACCTTGTGGGTACCATACAGTTGCATGAAGTTCATGGTGTGAAATTGTGATGTGATTTCCCCCATGAATAACATCCATTAGATGTATTTCTTTATACCAGCCCCTCTCCCCAGTGTTTGACATAAGAGATAATCTGGAGGGAGGGTCTAGGCCCTGGGATTATCATTTGCTTAGACCTGAACCAGAGGTGTGGCACCACCTAACATCTGCAACAAAAAGCTGGTTCATTGATCTCAAAGGGACTGATATGGGGAAGAATCATCCATTTTGGTGAAAGACCTGGTCCCGTGCATGGCTGGAGGTTTGGTCAAGAGCTGGAGGTCTGGGAAATCCCATGATCTTGGCTTGTAGCAGCAGAGCTTGTTTAATTATTGGTGATTAGTAAAAAGCCTTTTGGAACTGTGCTGAACTTATGCTTGGTCTGTCTGATGCCGGTCCTTGAGGTAAAAGGGAACTCGTTTCCTGATACTGCTGGCTCCCCAACAGCCTTATCTTTTAGATTTTCAGTCATTCTTTCTTAGACTAGAATTCAGTAATACTTGTATTTTGTTTCTTTCAGTTTTTAAATCTTCACAAAGATTTGGGAGTGGCAGCTTTTCAGGCCTGTCCTTGGTCTCCATGTGGAGAGCACGAAACAGCAAGTCAGTGTTTCTCCTCCTACCACTGACACAGGCAGCCTCAAAGTCCTCTGGGCTGCGATGCAGTGGAGGAAACTGGGCCTACAGTGCTTTCATATAAGCACTTCACATCTGAAGCAAATATCTAGATCAAAAGTTAAATACTGCTAAGGATAAGTGGCTGAGACGGGAGAGATGCTAGTCACTGACTTATCAAAAATTTTTTTCATTAGTTATGACAGACACTCGGTACCTGGGAATACAAAAATATGTAAACTGACGGTGATGAAGCAATAGTATAGCAGCAGGGCATCTGCCTGGCACATGGCTGACAGGGTTCAACCACCAGCAGCTGGAGACTGAACCCCATCAGGACCTATATGGCCCCCGGAGCCCGCCATGAGTGACCCCAAAGTACAGAGCCTGAAGTTAAGCCCTGAGCATACTCTGGTGTCACCTCACCAGTAAAACAAAAGAAATGCAAATTGAATTAATTCTCCTCTCCTCATACCAATGCACAGTGATAGGTATAGGGGGTACAAGTTACTGGCAGATTTTCAAGTTAAGCCATGTGTGAGTAACATAAAAAATTAGATTTTGAAAGATGCTAAAACTATCCTTTAGGATCATGATGCTTTGAAAATGGCAATCATGACCACCAGATGTTGAGTGTGGGTGTGGGGGTAGGGATATCAAACATCTGGAAATTAAACAAAACTGAAAAATAAATTTCCTCAGAAAACTCCTAAAAAGAAAATCAAATCTGAAAGCAGCATAGTTTGCAATACATCATGAACTTTCATTCTGTATACATACCAAAATTGGAATCTAAGGTGTCTACATATTTAGTATATATTTTTTATGAATTCTCTACTTCACTGATCACAATTTATGCAATAACATATTTTGTTATTAACAAAAATATTACTCGCTTTAAAAAATTAGATCTTACAACACAGTAAGCAGTAGACAGGAAGGAAAGCGCTGACCTGGATCCTCTAGAACTGACTAACTTGGTTTTAATGCTATCCTGGCGTTTGGGGAGCTTAACTCCAAATGAGCAAAATAATGAGGAAAACCTAAAAAGGGACCTCAGTATATCCTGCCTGATTCCAACTCGATGCTTTGGATCAGCAACTGTTCACTAAAACATGTAACTGCAAAGAGTCAAACTCTGAGGCAAAGACTGCAAAACTGTTGTGATTTTTTTCCCTTTTCTCAGTGAAACTGCTTTGTTCAGAAAATAAGAGAAAGGAACAGATACAAGAAAATGAGGATGGGGTAGAAAGAGAGAAAGAAAGAGCCTGTTTAGAATATCAACTCAGCTCAAGAGTAAAAGTGCAAATACAAGTTCAGATATTCTATAAATGGAATAGAGTACAATGAAGAGAGATGGACTCTCAGCAGAAATACAGGGGGAGTCGGGTCTCCACTGTGTCTAACTTGCTAACACAAAAGCTCCTCACCTGAATAATATGAGGAAGGCAAGCATTATCCGACAGCAGACTCTTCACTGGGGTAAAGGCCGAATGATGGCATTATCTTGATCCCTAGAAAGAATTTTCTAAGGTCAACCTTTGCTCCATTTCTTGAAACAAGTATGTTCAGAGCATATGACATTCTACTAGGCACAAAGCGTATTACCTTACTTTTTTGTTAATGAAGACTAAGCTCTCATACAGCTGGGAACATGATTAGGTACTTTCTTAAATCTATTTGGCTGATTAATATGACTTCATGTCCTTCCATAAGATTTCCTTGAAAAACAGTGCCCTAGAAGAGCCAAAGACTCTTATTTATTATTTAATTGATTAAACTTGGTGTTGTCCACCATACTGTCAGTGGATATTTCCCCAAAGGGCTTTCACTTAAACTTCAACTATACTCCATATTTTCCAAGTAAAGCCTTAATGCTGCATTTCACCTAACTACTGATTATATGATCTTATGATTTGATTTTTAAAAGAGAACTGAAACCATGAAAACCTCGTTATAAAAGTGTGATGATTATTTAGTAATTCCCATCAAAAATTATCTTTAGTATGATAATAAAGCAAAATGATACAGGTGCCAGTATTTCATAGAGATTGAAAAGTTCCCCAAGTTAGAGTTATACAGATTACTGCAGAACCAATTCGTCTTCACTAGCCATGTAGGACAAACTGTGGACTTAGGTTCATATACTTACACCAAAGAGGTTATTATCTTAGTATATATATGAAGCTGGTACTCACCAATGTCTATAGAGTGCAGTATATTCATTTCAAAATGTTCATACTGATCCACAGGTACATGCAATACTATTAGAGTATAGCTAGTAAGCCTCAATACTGTAATGTTATTTAAAGTTTCTTAGGGAACTGATAAAATTATTCCTTGTATATATTTTAATAAGCTCCAAAATTCTTCCAGAGCCACAAAGGGGACATCCTGGTTCTAATTTACCAAATTCAACCCAGGCCATTACTGAGAAAGCACCCATACAAATGGAAGGACAAGATAGTTTAGAGTCCTTGTTAACCATGGAAATAATCAACTGCATTTTACCTGCTTGGAAAATATCCACACATTGTGATCAACATGTTCAGTATAAGGGTAGAAAGTTCAGTTTCATTTAGTACTGCCTGTCCACTGGCTAACAGACACCACTTCAGCTGGGGGATTGACTGAAGTGGTCGCCATCCATCCATGCCTTGAGCCCAGCATCTGGTTTTTGCATTTAACTTTCCTTCGGCCCACAATTCTTGCATCTAAATAAATGAAAAACATCATTATTATAGACGGAAGCAAAATGGTAAAGACTGTATTTTTTTTCCTTGCATGCTCACTATTAAAGAACAACACACTTTTGCTGAAAGTTTGGAACTTTAAAGAGGAACCCAAACTTGTCAAGTGATATATGGAAAATAATCTGTTTGTAAACCTGCAGAGCAAAAAAAAAAAAAAAGAAAAAAAAAAACAGTGCAGAAGGTAAGACACTTACTTTGCCCAAGTTTGTTTTAAATCAAACTCTAAGAACTCTGCCAGTTAATTTATAAATAAAGGAACAGATGATATTTCAAAATATTATGATATTTCAATCCCACCATGAATGATACCTCGAGCATAGTCAGGAGGAAGCCCTGAGTACGGTTGGGTGTGTGTCCCCCTCTCCCCCACCCAAGAAAAAGAAACTCACAAAAGGACTGGAGAGAATAAAACTGGTACACAAAATAGAAATTATATATAAACAGAAAATCTGATCTTCAAACACAGTCCTTAGTGAAATTCCAAGGTGAGACACGGAAACAGGATGGAAGGGTAGTGTTCACTGGTGTGTCAACATACTAAGGGAGAAACAGCCCTCGACCATAAAAAGTATTTTTCAATGAATTTCAGTGTGTAGATTTCAGTGTGTAAATTAGAACTGCTCCCACAATAAAGAAGCATTAGTTTGGCATAATTTCTAAGGCAGCACTTGTTCATTAAAACTCTGAATGTTACCTCCAAAACAACAGTTTTTAATTATTTTTAATCTTCTTTGGTTTTTAGGTGACCACTAGAGTGCTTGGAAGTTGCTCTCAGCAGTGTTCTGGGAAGCCTGCAGTACTGGGTTCGAGGGCCCCAGCACACAGAGTATGAGTTCTGACCTACTGAGCTATCTCCCTGGCCCCATTTCTTCACTCTTAAAACAGGGATCACACCCAGCAACACTGGCGGCGAGTATGAGGACACTGCAGGAGCTACTAGACTACCTGATTCAGGCCTAACCATTCAGTGCTCAGACCCAGTGATGCAGAGCTACTAGGAGCTCGGTGCTCAGGGGCCACCTGGACAACCCAGTATCTGAGCTCAGGACCTCCCCCCCATGCCCTGTGCGCAATATCCCAGCCCTACAGAGCCTTAAAACAGGATTTGAAGACATGAATGTGTGAGTGAGAGAGAGAGAAGCAGAGAGAAATACAAAATTCAAGTATCTACTTACTCCTTTATTTAGAAATTAACTGGTAGAGTTCTTAGAGTTTGGAAAAAACAAACTTGATAAAAAACAAACCAGAATTTTAAATAGTGCACATCTCTTAGCAAGCAGGGCTGAAGAAAAGCGAAGTCCCCCCCAACAAAACCTGTACCTCACGGTATCCATACGGACCACTCCTTTCTTTATCTGCATTGCTCTGGCCGAGTACCATTCCTTTTCACTCTCTCTCTTCATATCTGGAGCAGCTTCAATTACATTGCTCTAAGATTTGAAAGAGAAAAAGAAAGTTATGCTTCAAAGCAGAATATAGGGGGCAGATATCATAAGAGAGTTACACGACTATCCTAGACTAATACTCCTTTATAATTCACCTCAAATTTTCAGTGACCTTATTTTAAGAGTTAAGGATCTGCTATCTACCCAACAGCTCAAGGAACCATTACTTATTAACATGCATTTACTGTACTCAGATTCCTACTACCTGGTGAGCTATTTCACAAACGCCTAAATGCTCACGACACTAAAATTTCAGTAACAAAGAATACTTCAAATACTGCAAAAAAAAAAAAAAAAATCTGTAACCTTACACCACAATGATTAAGAAAACCTAAGTTCTCTTGAGGGAAATAAAAACTCAAACCAGCTGAAAAGCATCTGAGATCAGAGTTAATATTTTGTCCCCAAAAAACTGACAGTGGCTTTATTTATTCTGGTGGAAATTGGGGACTACTTCCCATTCTGTGCTTGAGGGTCGTTCAGGGGCTGATGCAGTGCAGGAATGGAACCGGGGCCTTTTTTCCTGGACGTTTTAAAGACTAGAGCCCAGACCTCACACAGAAAGGCAACTGGCTCTATAACTGAGTTATATTCCTGGCCCAAGAGGTGAATATTTACAAAGACAAATGAGACACTGCAAAAATTAAATGGAACATTACTTTCCATTAGGATTATTATTATTTTGCTTTTTTGGGTCACACCCGGCAAAATTCAGGGGTTGTTCCTGGCTCTCTGCTCAGGAATTACTCCTGGCAGAGCTCAGGGGATCATATGGGATGCCGGGGATCCAACCCAGGAAACAAACCTGGGTGGGCTGCGTGCAAGGCAAACGCCCCACGTGCTGTGCTATCACTCCAGCTCCCATTGGGATTATTTGTAATGGTCATTTCACTTTTTGACGTGTAAAGAGCCAGAAAGATAATACAGGACAAAGGGTGCTTGCCTTGCACATGGCCAACCTGGGTTTAATACTCAGCACCCTATGTGATCCCTGAGCCCAACAGGAGTAATCTTGAGTGCAGAATCAGGAGTAATCCCTGAGCACTGCAGGATGTGGCCCCCAAACAAAGTCTCCCTCACTTTTTGTGTGCGTATCTCCCAGTATCAGCACTGTATCAAAATTATAGGAGAAATACACTCATGGCCACAACCCTGACGTAGTTTCAGGTTTTTTGTCTGTACACGCACCAAAGGCCGTTTACTCTTGTGAAACCCAGAGAAAGACATACCTGCAGTGGTACAGTCGCTCGGTTCACATGGAGATGAGCAAGGGTAAGCAAGTCCACAAGAATTCTAATGCCATTTGAATCCATGAGATCCTTCACATTTTTCTATAAGAGAAAAACATTTTTTAACATAGTAAATAGTCTTTCTAACACCCTACAAGTCTTTCAAATAACAGAACATTTGATTAAAATCCCTTTGATCTTAGGTGAATGGATTTTCGTTGTTGCTTTTGTTTTTTTCTCTTGGGGCCACACCCGATGGTGCTCAGCGTTTACTCCTAGCTCTGTGCTCAGGCCATCAATCCTGGTGGGGCTTAGGGGACCATATGAGGTGACAGGAATTCAACCTGGGTTAGACGTGTGCAAGGCAAGTGCCCTACCAGCTATACTATATCTCTGGGCCCTATCTGGAAATAAATGATAAGCAGTATTACTTGGTGTTTTCAGAACTTTATCTTAAGAAACAGAAACTCAGATGAAGATTAAAAGGATAAAATCCTACTACCAAGAGATCACATAAAAAGAATTTTACTTAAAACTGGTAGGAGTAACAACCATGACAAACTTTCTTTCTTTCTTTTTTTTTTTTTTTGTTTTTGGGTCACTCCCGGCAATGCTCAGGGGTTTCTCCTGGCTCTGCACTCAGGAACTACTCCTGGCGGTGCTCGGGGGACCATATGGGATGCCGGGGATTGAACCCGGGCCGGCACAGGCCGGCGTGTAAGGCAAATGCCCTACCCGCTGGGCTATCGCTCTGGCCCCCCATGACAAACTTTCTAGGCCTACAATTACCCTGCACTTTCAGAGCCCTGTTAACATAATAACCAGTTTCTAGGGCTTGGGAGGTGACTCAAGTAACCGAGTACACGCTTTGCATGTAACAGACCCTGGGTTCGACCCTCAGTATTGCATACCTTTGCCCTCACTACTGAGTAAACCCCCCTGGTCTTCAAGTGCTGAAAGACTAACCCGACAATTAACAAACTTAAAAATGATCAAATTTTAAAATCAGAAATAGGGCAAGAGAGATAGTAAGAGATAGTAGAGAGGGAAAGTGCTTGTCCTGCATGTGGCCAATCCGTTTGAATCCCCCAGCACAGCACATGGCCCTTGGAGCAAGTCTTGAGGGGTCCCAAGTTGATTCTTTGGCACAGCCAGCAGGAGGCCCTGAACACTACCACCAGGTGTGGCTCAAGCCCGGATCCCCCAACTAAATATTTGTGTTCTTCCTGCTTAACTTAAATTTTGCTAGAATTTATCAATTGCAAATTTGTTAACATTTGCATTATCTGCAAAAACGAGACAGAAACCACACAAGTTGGTTAGTACCAAAATTGTGCTTGGGGCTAGAGGGAGCTTAACAGACTCAGGCCTGGGTTCAGGCGCCATCGCTGCTCAGACCCTCAAGGAAAACAAAGCCATGCTGGGTGCAGCTCTAAGTTCTGTCAGTGACCCCAAAACCAAACAAAACCAAAAATGTGCTTGAATTCATTTCAATGACAACTATAAGATTAATGTTACATAATGATGAATTCTTAATAAAAACAGCATCAATCTATTAAAATGTCTTAAAAGATGATAATCGAAGAACTATTTTATTCTTCAAAATACTTCTTTTCATCATCAATGTGCATAGATAAATTAAAAGGTCAAGCAATTATTTTACTTAGTCTAAATCAGAAGATTCCTTAAAAATATAATCAGCTATTGATTTTATCCCTCACTATTCTCCATTTTGAATTTATTTTTTATTTATTTTTTTTTGCATTTTGGGTCACACCTGGCCATGCTCAGGGGTTACTCCTGGCTCTGCACTCAGGAATTACTCCTGGCAGTGCTCAGGGGACCATATGGGATGCCAGGGGATCGAACCCAGGTCGGCCACGTGCAAGGCAAATGCCCTACTCACTGGACTATCACTCCAGCCCCTAGAATTTAATTTTTATAATTTACAATCGCATCTATAAGGTGGAACGTACAGGGAATGTCTGAAAAAAAGTTTTCCCTCTAGGAGCTGAATTCACAGATTTTGTTTTTGTTCTACAGTGCTAGACCTGAAACATTTAATGCATGCACATTAGCAATGAGCCACAGCCCAGACGCTAAAGCTATGTAACCCTAAAGACTAGAATTAAAATTGTCTAGGCAATACCCAAACTGCCATAATTTATTATTCTGTTACATACTCAAGTAACTGACTTGGGTTTTTTTGCTTTTTTTTTTTTTTTTGGGGGGGAAGGTTGACACCAGGCAATGCTCAGGGGTTACTCCTGACTCTACACTCAGGAATTACTCCGGCAGTGTTCAGGGGACCATATGGGATGCCAGGGATCGAACCCGGTTGGCGCGTGCAAGGCAAATGCCTTCCCCGCTGTGCTATCACTCTGGCCCCTACAAGTAACTGACTTGGAAGCAAAAATTATTTATGCAGAAATACTGTACCTTATTAAGGATCAGCTTGTTGAGAAAGAGGATCAATCTATCTCGTTCAAGTTTATCTGTAGACTATAAAAATACATTAAAAATCAGTCAACAGTGAATAGAAAAACAAATTAGGGAACTACTATCACTGGGTAAAATCAAGCAGCCAACAGGAAATAATGTCATCTTTTAACCATTAACTCAGAGAAGACTATAAATCATTCTCACTCTTCAATGTCTTATAATTTTCTGCAAATTAATAAACCTGTCTGACTTCTCTGGAAAGGCAGTTATTATTGCTTTGGTTTTTATTTGTTTTGGTTTTCGGTGACACCTGGCAGGGTTCAGGGCTTACTCCTGGCTCTGTGCTCAAGGATCACTCCTAGTAGGGTCCTGGGGATCTGAGGGGTACTAGGGACGCCAGGGCTCTAACCAGGTTCGCTGTACGCCAGGCAAGTGCCCTGTATACTCTCTCCAGTCCAAGGCAGATACTTTAAAAAATCATAAACAATAATATATAGAATAAGAATGACTACCAACTCTTTATTTTAATGTGCCTAGATGATACTCAATTAAAGAGCCGGAGCATTTTTTTTTTTTTTGCATGCCAGAGGCCTGCATTAGATGGCACCAAAAGCTCCCCTGAGCCCTGGAGCCAGAATTTAGCCCCGAGCACCATGGGTATGGGCCAAAAAACCAAACAAGAGAAAGGGAAAAGAAGCAACTGAGTAATGATTTACATAACAAGAAGGAAAAATCAATCTATGTGAAATACAGACACTATGTGGTAAGTAGATGATCAACGGGAAGATCGTGTTGTGATGTGGTAAGTACTCAAGTTAACTGGAATAACAGTGAATCAGAATTCAACAACACAATTTGGTTTTATAAAAACATTAAAGATCTTCACCTGGCTCGGTTATTTCCTAGGTATGTTTTATGACCTAATTCAAAATCAGTTTTCTAATCTACAAAGCAAGATTAACAGTTCAGGCAATTATACCACACACTGAAAAGTTTTAAAAAATTGGGCAGAGATGGTTCTAAGGAAGTTCAGTGAAATTTAACACTCTCGAATTTGAGCTGTACTGTAGATGAACTGATTATCCCTTTCCCTCTCCCATATTCGAATACAAGCTTCCTAAACTAAACAATTTAGAGTTCCCTTTTAAAAAATATTTTCGACTTTCTGAAAGGCTTTGTTATCTTCAGAATTTGAAATGTAGTGGGCTAGCGTCACTCTCCAAAACGGAAAACAATAAAACTGTGAATGCCCTATTCCTTTTACACATAAGTTCAGGTCATCCATATTTAATTAAAAATTGGCAAATAGCTAAAGTTGTTCAAAAGCAACAAGAAAGTAAACTGACCTGGACAAATACTAACCTTTTAGTCATTTTCCTAGTCACCAACATCCTTGAGTATAATGCGAGTAAGAGAAAAACTCATGTAGGAAGTAGTACGAACAACAGGATCAAATGCAATTTAAACTTGGCTTTGAAAAAAACACACACTCCAAGACATTTTCACACAGTAGGCTCCTTAAATGTTATCCTTACCCTTTCCAACATTCCAACAATGTATCTCGTGTCTGTAAAAGGTCCTATATCTTCGTGACATCGGCCATAAACAATAGTGAGGGCTTGTAAACATAAACACTTCATGTTTACTTTTGGGGTAAGCAGGAAACGGTGATAGAGCTCATTAAAAAATTCATACCTAGATTTAAGAAGAGAAGATTCACAATAGAAGCAGCTATAGAACAGCAAGAACAAATATACCACGAAAGGAGGGGCGCCTTACGATCTCTTAATCGATCCGCTTTCTTCATTCTCATCTTCCTCCAGCAATAATCTCAGGTAATAGTCCCCTATTTTGATTTCCTCTGCCAGACACTCATATTTAACCTTCACGTTAAGAAGAGAAAATTACATTCTGTCAGCTTACAATACATGTTGGCATTTCCACATCAGACTTTTGTTTCTGAGTTCTGTTTTGTGGGAAGACACACAGACACAGACACACAGACACACACACACACACACAGACACACACACACACACACACACACACACACACACACACACACACACAACAAAACAATCTGGTAATTGAGCACTATTATTATTATTTACTATTTCAGCTAGACATGAAACCAGGGTTACCCATCACCCTTCTGAATATAAATCTGCTGATGTATGATGCTGCAGGGCAATATGGCAGCCACGAGGGCTTGAAAGAACCACGACTCTGTTACAGGGCAAGGACGTGGCTCAGTGACTGAGCACAACACTCACAGGCAGGAAGGCCTCAGCTCAACCCAGCCCAGCCCCACAAAATATACTTCAGAGACCAACTCCGCTCCCTTCTGTGCCGACCCCTCGGAGGCGAAGAACAGATGGTCCAGTGCTCCGCAAAGTCCGCCCAGTCTACACACTGCTCCAGGGGTTCCCTCATTCCCCAACAAATCAAATGCGCATCACGACTGTTTGGTTTTTCACCTCCTTTTTTTTCAGAGAAGCCGATGTGGCTGCAACCAGAGTGAAAAGGCGAGTAGATAAGACTAGAGAAACAACTCTTGAGGCTGGGGTAGAGTCTGTCTTTCGTTTTTAAGGACCCAGAGCTTCACCGAGCTTCACCCAGGGAGACGGGAAACTACAGGGGCACCAGGTGGTTTGAGGGGGAAAATGCCACTACTCGCTGGCTCCCACTCTGACAGGACCACACTCCAGTGTGCTGATAAAGGGAAGCATAGGAAAGAGGACGGCTTCAGGTTACATCTGAAAGTGTAGACAAGACTCTGCAGGGCAAATGGAGTTGGGGTACGAGAAGGTAATGTCAAGGGTCTGACTAGAAATACAGCACCATTGTCTAAGCGCAGAAAGACAGAGTCTGAGGGAAAAGGAGTTTTCGAGAGAAGATCTGCACATGCTTTTAGACGGTCAATGATAAAAAGGGTGAAGTCCATGAAGGAGCATCTAATACCCAGGAAACAAAAACCTGCAAGCTCCCAACATTTAACTCTGAAAGGAAGAGACAGCACAAAGGGCTGGAGCTCATCTCTCTGCTTGTACCAGGAACACGATCCCCCAAGCACTGTGAAGAGCCACGTTGGAGCAACTAGGGTGCGGTGACCCCCATCCCCAACAAAAACAACTTACAGCCACTGAGAACTGATGAGTTCACTGGGACAATAAATTCAAGCAAAAAGAGGCATAAGAACTGCTATTTTTGTGCTAACCTCCACCTAGCAGAAATATGGAAAGACTAGTTTTAAAATAATAATAGCAAAGAAGAAAACCCAGGAGAGCACAGACTCCCGAACCAAAGTAAAACCAAGTTGCTCAGGGCGGGTGGGAAATAGCACAATTAAATCATCGTTGTGTTAGGGAACGCAACTGGGCTGAAAAATCAAAGCCTGGTCAGTCACCAGCTTATCCAAATTACTGCAATTATAAGAGCTTGACTCCATACACACATGCACACACAGAGATTCTATTTGTGATCTTGTTCTTCTCCATATACATACATTTAACAGAACAGTCAGACTACCAACTACCAGTAAGTTTCTAGTCCTGGTTTGCTCTTTACATCAATGTTTTAATAGAATAGTGAAATATGGTGATATTCAGTATCAAAGTATCACTAAAATTTAGTTAGATAAGGTACAAGAACTGACTTTTTAATTTTTTATTTCCTTATGGGTCATACTTGGAGATGCTCAGGGGTTACTCCTGGCTTTGCACTCAGGAATTACTACTGGTGGTGCTGGGAGACCATATGGGATGCTGGGGCAAATGACCTACCTGCCTGCTGTACTATCACTCCGGCTCCAGGTTGTATTTTAAGGAGGAAAAACAAACCCAGAGGGTGAACAATAAAAGCCAATGTGCTAACACAGGACCAAAATGATCACGTGAGCCCACGTGACTCTCAGATACAAAATTACCTAACAAAATTTAAGTTTTTATTTTATCAGGGAAACTTAAGTATTCCAATACTACTTCAAAAACTGGGAGGGAAAAGTGAAAGTATACATTTTATAAAATACTTCAAAAATAATTTAAGTTTTGAGGACACAGAAAATGGCTGAAAGTGTCTTGCGAATGTGGGGCGTTGAGTTGGACCTTCTGGGCCATGAAACACATATGCATTGTGTATGGCACTGGCTATTTTGCTGTATGACATCAGAGTGTGGCCAGTGAGCACAATACCCAAGTGTGTGTTACCCCAGACATAACCAACAATAACCACGAAAGGCAGCGGGAAATAATGCTTCAAAATAAGATAGTTGAAGATGATCACTCGGACAAGAACTGCATGCTCAAAGCAGGTAAAGGGACAAACACAATAACCTTTTAATGCCTGTATTGCACACCATGGGGGTGGACGTGAGGGAGAGAGGGAGGGAGAGAAAGAGAGAAGCGCGCCTATCATAGAAAAAGGTATGATAGGACCAGTGATAGATGACAGACTATTAATTGTATGCCTGAAACCCAATCATGAACAACTTTGTAACTGTGTATCTCAGGGTGATTAATAAAAAAATAAAAAAAAAAGATTATGGTTTGCTCCTCAAGCCTATGTTCTCGCTTGAAAATGCATTTTCTCTTTGTCTTCCCGCACATCTAAATTTTGTTCAACAAAAGCTATCATGCTTCATTTAAAAAAAAAAAAAAGGAAAAAAACCTATATAAGAATTAAACCTTTGGGGCCGGAGCGATAGCCCAGCGGTAGGGGGTTTGCCTTGCACGCGGCTGGCCTGTGCTGGCCCGGGTTCGATCCCCGGCGATCCATATGGTCCCCGAGCACCGCCAGGAGTAATTCCTGAGTGCAGAGCCAGGAGTAACCCCTGAGAATTGCTGGGTGTGACCCAAAAAGAAAAAAAAAAAAAAAAATTAAACCTTACCTCAAATTCATGATGGTTCCAGGAGATCACACTGGCACTACCGAGCTCTCTATCAATATTAAATGCTCTTATTTGAGACTCAAGGCTATCTCTCAGTTCTTCTCGTGTTTTGAAATTCCAAATTAGGTTTGACTTGGCATGGTCCTGTCCAAACCTATGTTACCAGAAAATAGTAAATATGTTACCAGAAAATAGTTACCAGAAAATAGTAAAATCAATAAATGTATAAAAAATATCTGTATCTCTTATTCCATCTCAGAATAAGTTAAAACAAACATAAAATTAATCCTATGCTAAGTTCTTCCACAGCTGGGAAGTTTCCTTTTTCTTCTACTTTCACTTAAACTTCCTATTTTTCAACTCTGGGGGGAAAAAAACAAAGAAAAAACCCAAACCAACACAAAACATAGAATAAACTTTAACAAGTATAAGTAATGAAACAATCCTGTGAAGACAGTAAATATTAATGACACAATCTGCAAGGTAAAAATGTTCACTGTAAAATTCTTGCACCTTTTATTTATATTTCAATGCTTTTGTAAAAGAAAAGGGAGGATGAATTCTGTGACTTTCAAAACGAGAAATTAATATTCCAATTTCCGTATTTACTAACAGCATTAATTCTTGTTTCAGTGCTCAGGCCGGGCAGAGGGCTGAGGGCAATACCCTGGGGTGCCTGTAAGCTTATGCTGTGCTGGAGTTTGAATCTGGTCTCAGTACGTGCTAGGTTTGCACCCCTGACCACAGGGTTACCTTCTAGGCTCCCAAATACTTCAGTGTCTCTAAACTTAATAGGACAGAGATTAGATGGAGGAGGATGCTGAGCTTGAGGTGTAGTTCCCCTTTTTTTCTTTTCTGCTTTATGTTTCTTATTTATTTTATTTTGTTTTGTTTTATTTTAATTTTATTATACAACCAGAGACACAGATACATGGGCAGAGCTGCTACCAGCTCTCCCTGTGCTCGGCTGATCATGAGGCATCCAGGAGGGAAGGCAGCTTCTAGCCCTGGCCCACCATCCCAATAGAGCCTTGCAAGAAGCCAGAGGAACCCCCACCGTGAGGGCCGCCATTTTCAACATTCGGACTCCACAGCTCGTCAGAGCTCCACCCAAGAGAAAAGCTGCTCTGTCCCAGTTGTGCGTGGCCACTTTGGGGCTGTGCGGTTCATCAGTAAATGCACAAACTGAGAGCCTACTACCAAGAGTATCCCACCCACACAGCAGAGCCTGGAAAGCTACCCGTGTCATATTTGATATGCCAAAAACCAGTAACAATTATAGACCTCATTCTTATGACCTGAACTAATGGTTGGAGGCTCTTTATGTTCCTGGAGCAAGCAGATGCCCTTGGGCTACATTAGCACGCTACAGGATGTATGGACATGTTATTGGTGCCCGCTCGAGCAAATCGATGAACAACGGAAAGACAAGTGATACAAGTGATAAATTCAATAATCAGGCATCAAGTTTCAGGACTAAATAAACACTTCTGGAATCCTGAGTAAGCAGTGTGGGATTAGCAAACATTCCAGATACGCCAAACCACCGAAGAAAGAATAGCACTCATCTGCTAGTTATTCCTGGAATTTATTTTTTAATGTTTAAAACTATATTTAACATTGTTTTACAAAGTTGTTCATAAAACAATGAATTCAAGCATTCAATGTTTCAACACCAATCCCACCACGAGTATAACCCTTCCTCCATTCTTTTTCCCACTTTCCTGCCTGCCCCTTAGCAGGCACCAAATAATTTACTTTACATTACTTGTTACCTCATCATCTCATAATGGTGTCATTACATTGTCTAAGGATTTAGATGCTGAAGCACCTGTGTTACTGTTTTTGCTCACTGAGCTTAGTGGGTTTCTATGCAACTTTCCTCTAATCTGCTGTGCTCCTACTGGGTGTTCAGCACTGGGAAACTCGGAAAGGTTTTGTTACCGCATATGCTGGAGCTGTGGAATGGGATGGTTCACCAGCTAGGTATCTTAGTCCTTAGAGATCAGTCCTGGAGCTGGGCTGTTTACATGCTGGAAGAAGTCAGTGGGGCACTGGGCCTTAAGACAGGGTGGGAACTCGACCCATCCCTTCCCATCCCCAGAAGGCTCCAAAGATGTCAGCCCAGAGACCAAACCTACCTGGGACAACCTCCCTTCCCGGGAAGAGAGAGAGTAGACTATTATGATAAAGTCTACACTAAGGATGAATGGGCTTCACATCCATTTATGTTGAGTCTGCAATGCTGATGTCGGAGTTCCAAGGAAGTTTTAGTAGGGACAGCACAACTAAAGGATTCCTGAGGTTGAGTTGTAGTAAATGCTTCTTTCAAAGTCCTTCTATGCATTGTATGTGTACATGGTGGGGGTGAGGTAGGAGAAGGTTACCAGACTAGGAAAGCCGGAAAAGTCTGAGGTAGGATAACCTGAATTCTTGTTTGCAATAAATAATTCTCCTATATGATTTCTTTTCCAACAGGGCCCAAAGAAGTGATATTGCAGCCATTTCTCTTTCTGTTTTAGGGTCATCCCTGGGGATGCTCAGAATGACTCTGGAATCAAACCCAAGTCAGCCACATGCAAGGCAAGTGCCCAACCTGCTGTACTGCTGCTCAGGCCTTAAAGTAGCTGTTTTTAAAAAGCAATCATGTCCAATGTTTAATGAAAGTTTAAAAGTAACTTCAGTTTCTCAAAGACCAATACTCTACAAAGAGTTTAACTGTATGGAGACATCATTAAGCCTTGCAATCTTAACAGTTAAGGGGTTTTGATCTTGATGGTACAAAAATACCTGCTTAACACAGAATGCTCGTTCCAGGAAAGAAAACCCGCCATGATTCCTCTAAATCAATGCCAGGTTTCACCTACACTAGAAAAAGAGGCCTAAGGTTTACCTGTAATAAAAGAGATCCCAATTGGCTTCAATTTTTATTCTTTGTCTTCTCTTTCGAAGAACCACAGGCTTTTGATTTATATTCTAAAAAAAGAAAAAAACTTCATAGTGCTCAATCTGGGACTACCAAATGGCTTAGTCAGATGGTCATCAGTTCCTCACAACTAACATTTCCCTCAACAAACTTGTAAGGAAGAAAAAGTACAAAATAGACACAGACCTAATGATATTTAAAATGTAATGTAATATAAAGATTTTATACTACTGGCACAACAGTTTCTATCTTTCAACACCAAATTTGGTTACAGCCTACAGTGATGATTAGGTAAGATTTGTTATTGTGAAAACAGTGACTTGTTTTACACTTACATGCTGTTAAATGCCAAAGCCAAGAGAAAACAATAAATGCAAAAGATTAGAGGTTATTACACTGCTACTGAAGCCAAGAGGAGCAAATAGAAATTGAAATAGCTAATGGACAAAAATTAAGCATCAACATTCAGACATACGTGAAGACTTGAACTGAATCTAACAGACAATGACTACCAAAAACAACTCCACATGCCAGGCAGTTTAATTCATTTCACACACGTAGGAAGGACTTAAACTCACCAGACTGTTTCTGTCCTGAATTTAATTGTAAAGGGAAAAAAGAAAAAAATTAAATAAAAGAAAATGATCCTTTATCTACTAATACTATTAAATCCCAGAAGGATGTCATCAATATATATCATCTTTAAGCTAGAAAAAAAGGCCTCCCTGCTTCTCTAAGTCTATGGTTTAAAATTTGGGCAATAATAAAATCCTTTGAGAAGTCAAAGGAAATTACAGTTCCTGTCCCCAAAAGATACATGCGTGAGTTTTCTATCTGAAAGGGAATGCTTCAAAGAGTCACTGAAGTATCTACATGAACTGGAGCTCAAGATTTTCTGTCCTAGTAATATTTGTGTATATTTCAAAGATGAAAATTCTAAACCTCAATGTTTAGAAATAAAGCAGAAAGTAGTATAAATTAAACATGTTTTTCCTGTAACCTCATATAGTGATAAGTAATATTTAGAAAGCAAAAAACCAGACTAGATGAAAGAACAAAGTTTTAAATGTAAATGCTGCTTGGAAATAAAAGCTATCAGTTATGTGAGAGAATGTTTTCTATAACTTTGAATTCAGTACACTACTATTAAAACAACTGTATCTGAATAAAGTAAGCGATTCTAAAATCTAATTTTAATGACAAACCTTTACTCCAAACCACTGGTGGGAATTAAAAGAAAGTACTTAATTAGTTCTTTCATTCCTGTCTCCCTCTATACTCCAGAAAAAGAGAAAAAAGGAAAAAAAAGCTGACAGTCCAGAATGATGAAAATGTAAACAGTATACAAGAAAGTCCATCAGCTGGCAACACACTGAGCTGCCTGACTTAGAGACTGAGGTCTAAATGTCAACTTACTAAAGAAATCCCTAACCTGGAAATAACAGAAAGCACTTTTCTACAAAGCCAAAGGTTACTATTAATTCAACAGAGAACACTAGCTACAAAAGGAAATGCTTCATCTACATTCTAATAAGAAAAGCAGCTAATATAAAGAGACTTGTCAGTTAATACTGAAACGGTTAGTTTTCAGGTTTAGCCAAAGCACTATTCCCTATCTCGGTGTTACTACTTCAGTGAATTACATAAGTATTATTAATGCTGTCCTTAATAAGCTAATGCTAAGAATAGTATTTTAGCAGAAATAGGAGTTTTCCACTGAAGTGTTTTCTTGACCAACACATCAATTTGGGCATTATTACTTTAACCCCCTGTGTAAGCAAAGCCAGCATGCCAATAAAACATTATAGATCGCAAAAATAAATTCTATCTCCCTAAGAGATATCTACATTTTGAGTTATAAATAGGTTTGTGTTGAAGTTTATGCTGGACAAGTGAAATCTGATGCCAAAACCTTTTTTCCATTATTATAACTATTTTAAACGGCTTAAAACAACATTTATGTTAGAAATAAATTTGATTAACTAAAGCCAGGCGCTTGTACTTTTTAAATGACTAACAACCATACACATCTATAGATTTTCAGCTGCTCAAATGCTACAGTAATATCATCATGACCAGCGACATATGGTGATTCTACTCTCATCTTGCTGACATATCAACAGAAACCTGCAGCAGAGAGAAGGGCGGGGTCATAATTCTGATTTTATGGAAGAGGAAAAGGCTTGGAAACCCCAGATTTGCCAAATGGCTAGTAAGTGACAGAATCAGATTTAAAAGGTTAAACCTACTCAAATTCAGTATTCTCTATACTATGCTGTCCTACTGAAGCCTATTTAATGATACTTCATGCCATTAATATGACATACGCCACTCATCCAAGTCAGCATTAACACAGTATGCTCAAGTTGTAACGAACTGATGATTATCCTCAAATACAGACAGACACACCAGACTGTATTTGTTCTATTGTACCCGATGCCACATGCTTAGATATTCTGGAAATCCAATTAAATAAAAAACTGTAGAGAGCTATTCTTGTTACTCTGAAAAAGGAACAGCTACCAGAAATAAGGAGATGGTTGAAGAGAAAGAATGTTAGAGTGGTCCACAGAACTGTGATCAATCTTCTGCAGGAAACCTTGAAACTCTGCATGCTGTGCTTTAAGGATGTAGGATTCTTCCACCCCACATGGAGGAATGTATATTGCATTTTGGGTTCTTGAGCACAAACCGACAAGCTGAAGGATGAGACTATAGTTTTTTTGATATTGATTTAAGGAGCTATATTGGTATTTTAAGTACATACACACAATTTAATGTCAAAGTGTACATGAGCACTGCTGGTGGGACCAAAAACAAAAGCAACAGCAAACAGAACAAAACAAAAATAGGGAAAGAAAAATGTGATTCTTACTTCCAAACATTTGTTGGGGAGTGAGCAGTATTACAGTTAATAGGGTACTTGCATTCTATATGCCTCACCTGGGTTTGATCCCAAGCACCACAAATGGTTCCTCAAGTACTACCAGGAGTGATCTCTGAGGGCAGAGCCCAGAAAAAGCGCCAAGCACTGCTGGATGTGGCCCAAAAGCCCAAAAACAAATGAAACAAATTTAAAAACACTTGTCTGAAGTGCTCTGAATAAAAGAGCCAACAAGAACAGAAGACTGGATAAAGAAACTGTGGTACATCTACACAATGGAATACTATGCAGCTGTCAGGAAAAATGAAGTTATAAAATTTGCCTATAAATGGATGGACATGGAAAGGATCATGTTTAGTGAAATTAGCCAGAGGGAAAAGGACAGATATAGAATGACTGCATTTATTCGCAGGATATAAAAAAAAGTTATGATACTAATATCCAAGACAAGGCAAAACATGGATCAGGAGGTCTTATCAGTATGTAGAATCTACCACAAATGTGGGGAAGTCAGAGAGGGACCAGTGTGATAATAATTGTTGGCAATGGTAATACCAGCCTAGAACTGAGCATTGAATGTAGGCAAAGGGATATACACGATAACCCCAAATGTATGTATTGCAAGCCACAGGGTGTAAGAGAAGAGAGAGTGCGCACGTATAGCAGTGGCAGCAGCAGCAGCGGTGGGGGGGCGGCGTTCCTGCCACTGAGGCAGACTGGGGGGGGCAGGGGGAGGGAGTCAGGGGACATTGTGGTGGGAAACGTGCTCTGGTGGAGGGATGAGTGCTGGAATACTGTAGACAGAAATCTAATAATGAATAGTTTTGTAACTGCTTATCTCATGGTGGTATAATAAATTTTTTTTTAATTTCATTAGAGAAGAAATATTGGGTGGAATTTCACATTAATGGAACTAGAGAGATACTGCAATGGGTAGGGTGTTTTTCTTGCACACAGCTGACCCAGGTTTGATCCTGGGCACCGCCAAGAGTGATTCCTAAGTAACCCCTGAGCATCGCCGGATGGGTGGCAAATTGAAAAAAATAAAATGTTAGTACAGGGTTAAGGGAGCTAGTACAGCAGCTAAGGTGCTTGCCTTGATGTGGTTGACCCGGGTTTGAACCTTGGCACTCTGGAACAGCCCAGAGGGATCCCTGGGCACAGACCCAGGTATAAGCCTTGAGCACCACAGGGTATGGTCCCAGTGTCAGGAAAAAACAGGAGGGGGGAAAAAAACCCAAAAATACTGAAATAACTTAGTAAATTCCAAATGATTACAAAAACTAGGAATTTTAAAATGTGTATTATGGGCCAGGGTGATAGCCCAGCGGGTAGGGCGTTTGCCTTGCGCGGCCGGCCCATGTCGGCCGGGTTCGATCCCCAGCATCCCATATGGTCCCCCCAGCACCGCCAGGAGTGATTCCTGAGTGCAGAGCCAGGAGTAACCCCTGAGCATCGCCGGGTGTGACCCAAAAAGCAAAAAAAAAAAAAAAAAAAGTATATTAGTATATTAGGGGCAGGAGGGGCAATACACTGGGCAGGGTGCTTACTTGTGTGGGGTCAACCTGGGTTTGATCTCCTGCACCCCATATGGTCCCCAAGCCCACCAGGAGTAAGTCCTGAGCAACACTGAGTGTGGCCCCAAGCCATACTAATTAAAAAACAAGTATTCATACATTAAACCCTGGATCAGATGAAGCCCGTTATCTTTGGTGCTCCGTGGCCGTGGGGTGCTCCGGAGCAGTCCCGCCTTTACCTCTTTCTGTGCAATGCCCATCCGGTCCCTCCAGTGCATCAACACAAGATCCACTTTTTCTTTGGCAAATTTTTCAACTTCTTTAGCAGCTTTTCCAGCTAATCTCTGCCACTCTGGAACTTTATTAAATTTTCCATACTGATCCTGTAAAATAATGTTAAAATTCATTACAATCCTATTCCCTATTTATTTTTAAAATCTGTATCTAGCAGAGCTGTACCCGTTTCTGTGACCAAACAATGGATGTTAGGGCTCCGTGAACGCACAAGGTAGACACCGTGACAATCATCACATGTTCATCTGAGAAATCTAATCTTTTTTTTTTTTTTTGCTTTTTTGGGTCACACCGGGATTGCTCAGGGGTTACTCCTGGCTCTTTGCTCAGGAATTACTCCCAGCGGTGCTCGGGGACCATATGGGATGCCGGGGGGGATCAAACCCGGGCTGGCACAGGCCGGCACGCGTGCAAGGCAAAACACCCTACCCGCTGGGCTATCGCTCTGGCCCCTAAGAAATCTAATCTTTTCTACCTAGCTAGCAAGCCGATTTCTTTTTAGAGGAGTGGCAAGATACAAGTGGAAGATAGAGCCAACAGAGAAACAGGATAAAGAAAATACTTATCAAGCACTATTAGGAGAGTTCCAGAAAGATCATTGCTTTTTGGACCACACCTGGCCATGCTCAGGGCCTACTCCTGGCCCTGTGCTCAGGGATTACTCCTGACAGTGTGCTGCACGGGCTGTGGGGGGTCGTATGCGGTGCCTGGGATGGAACCCGAGTCTACTGCATGTAAGACAAGTGCTTTCCCTGCTGAACTCTCTCTCTGGCCTCAATATTTAAGTCATATTCTCAGAAGCAGCTCAAACTTAGTTGCTTTTATGAAAAAAGATCTTTTAAGGGAAAAAGTCATGCCTAATTTCTGAAGCCTTCGCCCCTTTCACTAACACCTAGCAATTATACAACAAGTACAATCTAATTTCTTTCTTTTCTTTTTTTTTTTTTTTGCTTTTTTGGGTCACATCCGACAATGCTCAGGGGTTTCTCCTGGCTCTGCACTCAGGAATTACTCCTGGCAGTGCTCGAGGGCCATAGGGGATGCCGGGATCGAACCCAGGCTGGCATGGGCCGGCCGTACAAGGCAAAAGCCCTACCTACTGGACCATCGCTCCGGCCCCCCCATTCTAATTTATTTCTAATGTGCAAATAAGCCAAGTCAGAGAAACCAAACACGCAGTATCACTGTTATTAAATAAGGCTGTGGCAACGGCTACAGGACTCCAAGTACACTGAAACAACGACTATGTCAATGTAAGCTTAGGGGAGAGAAATGTTACCGCAGTGATGCTGCTAGTAGTTAAGAGCCCACTGCTTGGGCCAGGGAGTGAGCTGAGGTGGTAGTAGAGGCCTGGGTCTGAACCCCTGGCACCACCAGGCTCCCCAAGCACTGCCTGGAGTGGCACCCCATGAGCCCATTCCCCCCAAAGAATTCTATTACTCAAGGCAATGAATTCTTGAGTTAGTTCTAGAATCGTCACTGTTTCAGAAAAACCCTCTCTGTCCTAAGACACGGGGACAACAGTTTTACCATGGCTATTTTCACATTGTCCCTGACGTGCATCCTGTCAGCATCCTTCTCAGGAACCGGAGCTGAGCTGTCCAGGTATGCCAGCAATCCTGGTGGCTGAAAGCAAACAAAATGACACATAAAATCCACTTTCTATAAAACCACGTATCAAGAAAACGTAGCCTCCCGAACCCAAATAAACTAATGCTGTGATTTAATATTGAGAATTCCATTTATCAGATGACAACTCCTGTAAATAATTTAAAATAAATTTAAAAACAGAAAACCTCTGACAGTAAGTTGACTGGGCAAGAATACATAAAGTGTTCCAGTAATTCAACTGACTTACCAAAATGCGTTTCAACAAGTTCGCCGCAGTTGCACTATCAGCTGTCCAGAGTCCCACTAAGTGTCTACTTAGCTGTCTGAAAAAAGCAGACGTTGAGAAAGGTTTGCTGCTTTATCTCAGCTAGAACAGAAAGGAATTTTTAAGAACAAAATATCATATAAGAAATACGATGATAGTAAAATAATCATTCTAGAGATGTTTGGACATCTGAAGTTTGGACAAAATGAATTTTTGATTTCATCAAGGGCTAAATGTTCATTTTAGTGCAAAATAAAAAAGATCCCCACTGAGTCTATGATTTAGTCATTTATTAATTATCTTAATCCTTATGTTATCTGTCCTAGGCTAGCAGACAATCAATCTT
Organism: Cryptotis parvus; assembly: GCA_021461705.1. Taxonomy (NCBI): domain Eukaryota; kingdom Metazoa; phylum Chordata; class Mammalia; order Eulipotyphla; family Soricidae; genus Cryptotis; species Cryptotis parvus. Next base: position 142,038 of record JAJIBD010003887.1, on the reverse strand, counting down.
AATCATCACTGACTATTCTGTGTTTTTAAGAGGGATTAAATGGCCATTTGCTTTATTATTATTATCATTATTATTATTTTTTTTTTTTGCTTTTTTTGGGTCACACCTGGCAGTGCTCAGGGGTTACTCCTGGCTCTGCACTCAGGAATTACTCCTGGCGGAGCTCAGGAGGACCATCTGGGATGCCGGGGATCGAACCTGGGTTGGCCGCATGCAAGGCAAATGCCTTACCCGCTGTGCTATCGCTCCGGCCCGGTCATTTGCTTTAGAAGTCATTAAGAATCCTGTGAGATAGCCAAATGGTAGCCAAAGGGAGTGCGGATTTATACATGCAATAGTCCTAGAAGTAAAGACTTTAATAGAAATTGTGTCTTATTCTCACATCAAAAAATTAAAAATACTCCTGAAACTAGTCATTACACGGGTTGTGGTGTTGTCGTTGTGCCACACCCAGCAATGCTCAGGGATTGCTCCTGGCTCTGCACTAAGGGAATTACTCTTGGTGGTGCTCAGGGGATCATATGGGATACCAGGGATCGGACCCAGGTCAGCCACGTGCAAGGAAAGCACACTACCCACTGTACCATCACTCTGGCCCCCTCACTCCTATACTATATGAAAACTAATACATTTAAGTAATAACATTGGTAACTTGGCAGGTATCATATCACTCTGTGCTATCTCCCTGGACTTAAACTCTTTCTTTTAAACTAATCTGAATCATGAGTCAAAGTGTGTCGTGATATCTAAAAGGGTCACATATCAGGAATCATAAAAGAAAGGAGTCAAAACTCGCAGAGCCTATAGTTAATTAATATACTTGTTCATCTATTTGCTCGAGTGGGCACCAGTAACGTCTCCATTCGTTGGGAATGAGGTCCAATACTTGTTCCCTCATATATCATTTTGCCAGTATTTAACTACCGAAGATTAAGGTCAGGGTCTGGAGAGCTGGTACAGGGCTTAAGGCATCTGCGGTGAAGCCCAGTGCAAGTCCGCAGGCGCAGGTCTCCAGAGCATCTCCCAAGAGTGGTCCCTGAGCAGACCAGGAGTAGCTTTAACCCCTCTCGCACATCCAGCAAAGTTCAGACCAGGCCTACACTAGACTGGCTAGATTTAAAGAGTTTCTTCATTAATCACTAATGCACCGAACTGACCAGAGATATTTAAAACTGACTCTGTGAGGTTTACACGCGGGGTCCTCTGCTTACAAGATGGGCAAAGAAAACACAAGAAGAGGCCAGAAGTTGTAGCACCACAAGTTTTAGACTCTCTTTTCTATGATGCAGCCCTATGAAAAGTGGGTCCGAGTCGGAATACAGTAACTGGGGATGGGATGGGGAGTAACTGGATTTCCCTTCCCGAGTTAGCCAGGAGCAGGACTTTGATCACTGGGCACAACCTTTGTAGAAGGAAAAGAAAAGGAGAAGTGGGTGAGTGAAAAGGAAATGAAACACGTGTGTCACCCAATTACTTTGTTTTATGTAGTATGTGTCCATTCTCTAAACAGAAAGTTGACGTAAAGCAAATTAAATTGAACCTACCTATTTGTAAGCATCCTTTGATCTGAGCTTATTGTAAACATCGCAGTATGCAAGTGTCGAGGTAAGGCACCTTCACTTAGAGCAAGCTCCTGCATTTTGGTAGCAATTTCTTTGTCACCTTCCTTTGGAAAAAGGGTAAGATGATCCCTAGAGCAACAATCTAGAGCAAGTTGCCTAGTTCTGTAAAGCTAATTTATATCTCTAGATAATTATCCAGTATACAGTAAATATTAAAATGCATCCTCAATGACCCCAAAACAAAAGAGAAAATAGCACAAGCGATTTTTAAATTATATGCCTTTGGGTTATAAAGTTGAATTGTTTTTAGATATATCTCTTTGATGAATAACCTTAGCTTAATTAATTTAATATTAAAGTCAGGTTCATTATCTGAGTAGAAATCAGTCAACAAAGGACAGAAGTAACTTAAAAGCAGCAATTCCTACCAAAGGCAGTCACATATTTGGTTTCTTTTGCTGATTAACAATACATTCATTTTATGGTGAACACGGTTACTTTTTTTAAAAGACTGGTCTGACAGAGGGCAGTTCTTTCTACTGCTTATACAGATTTTTTTTTTTTTTTTTTGCTTTATTGGGTCACACCCGGCAATGCTCAGGGGTTACTCTTGGCTCTTCGCTCAGGAATTACTCCTGGCAGTGCTTGGGGGACAATATGGGATGCCAGGGATTGAACTTGGGTCGGCGGCATGCAAGGCAAGCGCTCTACCCGCTGAGCTGTCGCTCTGGCCCTACTTATACAGATTCACTCTGGCAACAGACTTAGAACTACTACGCAGAGTAGCTGGAGAACTATGAATTAAAACCAAGTAGGATAATTAAGACAATCTGCCAGAAAGTAAAAGTGCTCATACAGTTAGTTGGGGGAGAACAATGCACAGTACACCTGACTATGTAGAGAATGAAAATATACAAATAGGATGACCAATCATTTTAACTAGCGATCATGCAGTATGCATATATGGCACATATATGGACTTAAATCATTCTGAACAGTGCACAATCTAGAAGAAATTTTCTAAAATGCTAATGGCACATAGCTCTGGATGGTAATAATATAGTTAATTTGTTTTACTCCTTAGAGACATTTTTTTTCTGTACATGCCAATGTTTTTTTTCAAGATCATATATCTGCTGTCGAAAAAGAAAGTAAGATACCTGCCAGGACTTCAGTGAAAGCCTATCAATGCTGGTACTGCAATGAGCCTAACGCGCATGCTTGTAGAGAAGCTGAAGTCAGCACTTTTGTCACTCAATAACTTTATTTATAAATGTATGCCAATCTTCCAATGTCAGGAACACACTTTGGTTTGGTTTTGTTATCCTGTCCTTGGCTACTTTCACTTGTATCACTTATCTTCCCATTGTTCTTTGATTTGCTTGGGCACCAGTAACATCTCCATTGTTTCGTGCTAGTGTAGCCCAAGGGCATCTGCAGCTCCAGGAACATGAAGAGCCTCAAACCATTCCATCAGATCATGGGAATGAGGTCTATAATTGTTACTGGTTTTTGGCATATCAAATGCCCAAAACTTGGCTACTTTAAGCTCTATAAATAAAAGTGTACTATGTACATCGGAAACTAAAACTGAGCATATAACCTATTAGTTGACAGGAAAATTGGCATTTAGTGGTAAATGCACGCTTAAAAAGGACACAAACCCTGGTATGTCAACTGGTTTCATGCCTTGTCGGGGACCCCAGCCTGTACCCTGACCATTGGAGGTTCCACTGAGATGCTGATCAACTTTTCCTGTCTGGGCAATGGTGTACTACAACAATGCCTATCATGTTTTAAACAGGCAAACAGAGCACATAATAAATCTGTGCATGTATTATTTAACTATGTGTTATATTTATCACCAATAGGTCCTTTTTCTCTGGTAAAAAGGGCCAACTATTCTTACATGTTGTCAAAATTACTACCATGACAATCACCTCATTAAGAGTCTTTAGTCTAATGACACTATAAGCACTCAGGATGCTGGCTGACATTTTGGCCCTGGTCTCATCTTCAAGACTAAAGTGTTCGCTCGCTTCTCTCTCTCTCTCTCTCTCTCTCTCTCTTTTTCTCTTTCTCGTTCTCTCTTTTTTCTCTTTTTCTTTCTCTTTTCTCTCTCTCTCACACACACAATGTCATGCCCTTTCTTCTATAACATAATTACAAAAGTATTTTAACAAAGGATGTAATTTTTTGTTACCATTCTTATTTAGTACCACTCTGCAGAGAACTACCCAAGATTTCTATGTAACATCAATGGCCAAAGATCTAAATACTGTCATCACCAAGCACCGTACTCCCAAAAAATCAAAAAAGAAGACTAATATTTAAAATTCTTTTTTTTTTTTTTTTGCTTTTTTGGGTCACACCCAGCAATGCTCAGGGGTTACTCCTGGCTCTGCACTCAGGAATTACTCCGGCGGTGCTTGGGTGACCATATGGGATGCCCGGGATCGAGACCCAGGCCGGCACAGGCCGGCGCGTGCAAAGCAAACGCCCTACCGCTGGGCTATCGCTCCGGCCCCAAATATTTAAAGTTCTTTTAAAATGAAATTTAAAAAAAAAAAAAAAAATTACACAAGTAAAAAGATTTATTTTCGGGGCCAGAGCGATAGTCCAGCGGTAGGGTGCTTGCCTTGCACCCGGCCGGCCCATGCTGGCCCGAGTTCGATCCCGGCATCCCATATGGTCCCCGAGCACTGCCAGGAGTAATTCCTGAGTGCAGAGCCAGGGAGAAACCCCTGAGCATTGCTGGGTGAAAAAAAAAAAAAAAAAAAGATTTATTTTCTCTAAACACGTTTAGGAACTTTTAACTGAAGTTTTAAAGAGTTGCTTAATTCAACTAATTAGAACTAACCTCTGAATATATTTAAAACTGCTTTTCTTACACAAAACCTGCCACATTTTTCAATGAAACATTAAAGCATTTTTTTAAAGTTCAGTTAAAACAGTCAATATTTCAGTTTAAAATTTCAAAATTTGTCTCACCTCTATTATTGCCTTCATAACCAATCCAGCTCCCTTTACAATTGCCATGGATGGATGCTTTAAACGGGTAAGAAAGATAACAGAAAACAATTTTATTCAGCACACTTAGCTACTGCTCTGAAAAAGCTTAAATAATTTCATGCCAGCATAAGCCATAAAATTAGAAAAAGATGCATCACAACACTAAATCCAACTTGGTTAAAGATTTTTGGGTATCCTTACAATATAGCTCTATAAATACTTAAAGAATTTATATTAGTTTAAAATAAAATGGAAAAAATGAAACAAATAAATTTATGAGTTAAAAACTGGCTCTAACTGAATAATACACTTATTTGAATGATTCATACCAAACAATAAAATTTCTTAAATATTGTAAACTGACAGTTATCAATACAGAATAATTAAAAAAAAGTATACATTTATATGCATAGTACTATAGAAAGAAATTATTTTTCCCCATTGTTAATAGCACTGTTAAAAGTTATTACTTGGGAAGCTGTAAATACGGTGGAAATTTGGGACTATGACGTGGGGGTGAGGGCAGTGGTGGGCAGACTAATTTTTTTACTAGTGCCCATCACTATTTCTAAGATAGGTAAAGCACTCAAAAAGCAAGGTCAAAGGTATCAACTCTACACCCAGCACCAAGAAACCTGCAGGATCAGACCACACGCACTCATCAGTATTACTAAACAAGAAAATATTTATTTTATTTTATATTATTATTATTATTTTTTATTTTGGGGTCACACCCGCGATGTTCAGAGGTTAGTCTTGGCTCTTTGCTCAGGAATTACTCCTGGCGGTGCTTGGGATACCATATGGGATACTGGGGATCTAACCCGGGTCCGCCACATGCAAGGCAAATGCCCTCCCTGCTGTGCTAATGCTCTGGCCCCAAATACTGTATTTTAGTAAGAAATCAATGACCCAAATAGTTCTGTCAGGTCAGCTGCTCTCTGGAAAGCAAAGCACAGTTCTCACCTGAAAGAGTTTGAAGAGGGTCCTTCCATTTGACGCCACCATCTCCAAGAGCATATCAAACTGCTGCCCTTCTGTGGTTTCACTATATGGAGCACAGAGGGCGAAAGTAAGGAAGTCCAAGAGTGAACTAATGACCAGGGCACCAGTCCCATGATCCTGAAACAAAGCAACATAGTGCCTTGACTTAGGACAGAGAACGTCATTCACAATACAGTAATACCAGGCTCCTTTCTGTTATTCCCTATTGGAAGTAAACATTCCATTTTTCAGCACCAGGTTCTAAATTTGTAGTACCTGGCTAATAAAAGATTCACTGCTCACCATACCTCAAAAAAGTACCAAAAGAGGATGAGGTCACATGTAAAGAATGTAAGCAAGACTCTTCATGTGATGTTAGGAAGTGGCTCAGGAGCTAGGGCTACTGGCAGCCGTATTTCAGCTGAAGGTGCAGGTGCTGGCAAGGCTGCTACTTGCCTAGGCCTAGCAGTGCTGGAGGCCACATGCCTATGCCCAGCTGTGCTCAGGAGACTTGTGGTGCTGGGGTTTAAAATTGGAGCCTTTGGCATTCAGGCTTGTGCTCTGGACTTAAGGGCATTCTCCCGGCCCCCAGGCAATTCCTCCCAAAACCCTGGAGCCTCTGGCATTCAGGACTACTCTGGACAAGTGAGGTCTCCTGGCCCCTCAGGGCAATTCCTCCCCCAAAACCTGGCAACAGGCTCACATTGCTTCTAGATCTTTTTTTTTTTTTTGCTTTTTTGGGTCACACCCAGCAATGCTCAGGGGTTTCTCCTGGCTCTGCACTCAGGAATTGCTCCTGGCGGTGCTCCGGGGACCATATGGGATGCCGGGATTGAACCTGGGCCAGCATGGGCCGGCTGCGTGCAAGGCAAACGCCCTACCCGCTGGGCTATCGGCTCCGGCCCCCTGCTTCTAGATCTTATTAATGAATGTATCTAGTCCCCAGGACTAGAACTAGGTTTGTTTGCTTTTTGAGCAGTTTATTTCACAAAAAACACTTTAAATTAAAAAAAAAAAAAAAACCAAACTTCTGGAATGTAATAAAATTTAAAGGATTTCTAACTTATTCTAAGATGAATGGATATTATTGTAAAATAAAGCTAGCATTTTACTGTTAGTGACAATACTACTTACTAAAGTATGACCAAGTTGGGGGCCGCAAACAGAAACAACCAAAAATCCCGTCCATGTCATAGTTTTAGAAAACTCACTCAATAATAGACCTGGCATTTTTCATTAGGACACATTTAATCATAACTTACCACATGGGAGTTAAATTTCTCCAGTAAGTTTTCCAGAAACTTCTTTGAAGAGAGAAGAGAAGCTTTGTTCAGCTGTTCTTGTCTTAAGTCATAGTCATCATGCATAGGCTGTTGGGTAGAAGAGTGATAATGCAGTGGCCGGCACCACACGGAAGGCATTGATGAAGCATTCTAACTGAACATGAAATTAAGTAAAAACCAGAGTCTATAAAGTTTAAGGGAAGAAGGAAACTCCTGATAAGACAAACAGGCGAAAGAGATGGTTTTCCTTGTGCATGAAAGGATTTCAGAAGGAATTTTTCCAACAAATCACTGTCTATAGCTTTATGCAAAGTGTGGTCAAAAGCTGTCTCCTAATCAAAGGCAAATGCCTCTTAATCCTTCCCCTAATTATCTACTTTAGAATTTAAAATGATAGAACTTAGTGTTTAAGAGGAAGTACTAAAATCAGGATTAAATTCTTCTCTGTCTCAAGGTGATTTTCTTTTTGAATGCTAGGATAACTGAGCGCAGGAAAAGACTCTACATCAGTAACTTGGAATCAAGCTCCAATACCAATTCTGCTTCGAGAACATGGCTGACCTTCAACAGTAAGTTTCTTAAGCTCTCAGTCTCATTCTCCTCAGCAGTAAAGCAGGAGGAGTAACAGTTCTTACCTCTGGATGACGCGAAGCTTAAATGATGCTTCATGTAGAGTGCACAGCCCCAAACTGACCGGTAAAAAGGGCTCTACTTGTTTCTTCATCTATTGCTAGCTCAGGCTCTAATGATCTCACTCTTCAAAGCAGGACATCAGGGCCCCCTTAGGTCCTCTGCCTATGCTAAGCTCCACATCACAAACTGTCGAATCTTTGGCCTTCTCAGAAATAAAATTTCAAACCAGTAAAAAAGAATCTCCTAATGAATACTGGTGATCTGTCTGAAAGTCCCTCCTGCTATTTGCTAAAGGAAATAACCCTGCCAAAAAATCAACCCATTTCTTGCCTGTGTAAATCCCTTTTTCTCACTCTCTTCTGCCTATGAACTCTCAGCTGAGGTAAGGATCCGTTTCCTTAAGAAAGCGCCACTTACGCACAGAAGGGCACAGAGCATGTCCACAGAAGCATGGGTCACCCCATTGTGGTTCCTCTTCAGTGCCTTCACTACCTTCACTCCCAGACGCTCCCGAAACCTTTAGAGCAAACAACAACCAAAACAGGCATATAATCACTATGAGAGCGTTACTGTACTGCTTTATTACGAAAATGATACGAGAAGTCATTCTAAATTTCCGTTGTATTAAAAAAAAAATACTGATTTTGAATCCCACTAAACAGTAGCTCTCAGAATAGGTCTTTTCTTTAAGGGAAAACCATTTTTTTTTTTCCATTTTTATCATCAAGTTTTTCAGGTCTACGAGCTACATGGAGCTTCAGCTTGTTGCTTATTTCATAATGTCACTGACCATATACTTCCCATTCGTGCCACAAAAGTGGTCAGTCAGCTCACAGACTGCCTGAAGCTGAGGTCCGTGTCTAGGTATGCTGAACCAGAGACTCTCAGATATGGGGCAGAGCTGCTCCTTGCTCTCCCTGTGCCCAGCCGCTCATGAGGCGCCCGGGAGGCATGGTGGGTTCTAGCCCTGGCCTGCCAGCCCAGCAGAGCCTCACAACAAGCCAGACGAACCCCCGACTCCATGGGGGCCGCCATGTTCCACATCCGGACTTCCCTCTCGTCACAGCTCCACCCAGCAGACCAGACCATCACAGCCCGGGTCATCCACACCCACCCTGCAGCAGTTTTTTTTCAATCCGGCCCAAGTATGCTGAATCAGAGACTCTCAGACATGGGGCAGAGCTGCTCCTTGCTCTCCCCGTGCCCAACTGCTCGTGAGGCGCCCGGGAGGCATGGTGGGTTCTAGCAATAAATGCTTTATTCAGAGGTGATTACAAGAGTATGCCACCCGCACGGCAAGCCTGGAAAGCTGCCCGTGTCATATTTGATATGTCAAATACCAGTAACATTTATATTAGGTCATTCCCATGGCCTAATATAATGGTTTGAGGCTCTTTATGTTCCTGTAGCAAGCCGGTGCCCTTTGCTCTACTGGCATGAGACAGGACATATGGAGATATTACTGGTGTCCACTCTAGCAAATAGATGATGAACGGGAAGATAGTGATAGTGATCATCAAGTTTATAACATTACACATTTGAGGGGCATCACTCACCTTTGTGTAAAATGGACTCATTGTACCCATTACCAAATTCCAGCGTAACTTACTTTATCACCAAAACACCTCTCTACTAGGATCATTTATAGGTGGACTTATTTTAAGGGTGGGTGGGCGTGAGGGGTTGTCAGAGATTCAAAGCTGGGGACTCATACAAGTTAGTCACGTACAGCTCCTCTGAACGACCCTTTGACTTTTTAAAGTTAAGGGAAACTAAAAAAAGGAGACAATAGCAGTACTAGTGTATGGAACCAATATTGCCTGCAGCTCTACTTACCCTCCTTTTGAAATTCTCATGAATCAAAACTACCTATCATCATGTCTTATAAAAGCGACAAAGACGTGACCCTAATTACTTATTCCTTTGAGACATTTAGATTCTATACAGGAAGTTCAGGAGCCAGAGTTCAGCACAACAGGCTGCACACATGCTCTGCAAGCTGGCAGCCAGGTTTGATCCCCAGCACTGCACTGTCCCCAGAGCACCACCAGAAGCAACCCCCAAGCACTGCCAAGTGTGGCACCAGAAAATGAATAGAGAAAATAAAGTACCAGAAAACAACTTACTTTGGGAGCTGCGTGAAGGCTAAAAAGCCAGCTTTGGAAGCCACAAGCCTCCTGACAGCCTGAAACTGGCTCTCTAGCTCTGCACTGGAAGCTACAGACTCGCCCTCCTGGGACAACAGTGCCGTTATGGCGTTATTGATCAGTTTCTCTTTTGTTTTCTGAGAAGAGACCCTAGGCGAAGGAAGAGTATTTCAAAACCAAGTCGACACACCAAAATTTAATGAGAATGAACAAATCACAACTGATCTTACATCCTGCGTGACCGCATGCAAAACGCCACTGTAGGAAATATTTGCGTTGAACCTGAATACAGCATCGGCAAAGTTGCCATCTGTGAGGAGATGAAAAGGCCAAAAAGACTTAGAGAGTTGCATTTCTCATTTCTAAACTATGACTAAGTGAGTCGAGGGACATGCAAATCAATACTTACTCGGGGTGCAGCCAAGAATCTAAGATGAAGGCTCTCCACTTCCTCATCCACGGGCATGCTGAGCAGACCCCACCGCTGGCCTTTGTGGGTCGGAGTCATTTTCACACAAACATCTCTGTTGCCCGAGGCTCTGACTCCATCCAGCAAACTTGCTAGTAAGGAATCTCTAAGCAAGGTTAGAAGTAAAAAGATTTCAAGATCCAAAATTAAGGGGATTTTGATTCAGAATGCATAGACCCCTTAGCAGGTAAATGACTCTGACCCCATGGGGGGGCAGAAGCGTGCTGAGAGAGCCTGAGGCCCCAACACTAGCCCTGCACACTACTGTCACGTGTCTTTGGACAAGGCAGTTCTGACCCGAAGCGTCAACATTTTCCTAGGTTTTACATTTTCCAACTTTTTTAATCTTACTAATATATAACTTTCAAATTAAAAAAAAGGTACTAATTAAAAAGTTAGGTCATTCTGAACATCCTGGGAGGGTCATGCGGTCATGACTGGGCCACTGCCACCACCCTGAAGAGCTCCCGGACGCCCAAGCTGAGTCCATCCCAGGCAACTTAGTTGCTTTAGCTTCTCTATAGTTTTGCTTCTAAGGGAAATTTCATCAAGAGAATGAAAATGACAAGCTCCAGTCTGGGAGAAAATTATTTTTTCAATATACTGAAAAGGAGACAGAGCTGATAAGATAATTCTTAGAATATAATATGAGAAAGACAACACAAAAGAATATTCCAAAGTCCTCGGAGTAAGGATTGAGGGGCCTCCACTCAGTCCCCAGCCTCCGGGCCCAATGGGTGTGGCCCTGAGCTCCCGCCACCACAGCCAACTGCCCCAAGACAGAGACTTCAGATCCAAGGCTGCGCAGGCACACAGCGGCAGAGCCACTGCGGTTTAATCTTCGACTCGATGCATTTTAGCATCAGGTCATTTTAGGATCTTTCTCACTTGTACACTTCAATGATCATTCTATTTGCATCAAACTGGAGAGGTTATGGGGAATGAGGAATTAAGATGTCACACTAGAACTCACTATTAAATAATCAGATAGATATATCATACATTATTAGTATCCATAGGACAAGCCATAAAGTGTAATAGAAGAGAGATTGGGAAAAACAGGGACATAGACAAAGAGATAGATAAGTAAAATGTGCCTGCAATGGGGGCAGGCAGGGTTTGGGTGGGTGTGTTTGGGAATTGGGTTATGGGAATTGGCACTGGTGGAGGGATGGATTCTGGAACACTGTATTGTAGAGACCCAATTATGAACATCCTTGTAATTCTATATATCAAATGGTATAATAAGGATTGGGGAAGATGAAGGAGAGATGGAGAGAGACAGAGAGAAAGGGAGTGAAGGAAGAAATGCCTGCTCTGGTGCTGGGAGAGGGGGGAATGTGGGGACATTGGTGGTGGGAATGGGGCACTGGTGAAGGGCTGGAACAATATATGACTGAGACCCCCCCCCAAAAAAAAAAAAGAATATTCCAAAGTCCTTAACACATATCTTCCCACTTCAAAGAAAGCAAAATACAAGCAAGATACCCCATGCAACTACTTAGAATGGCCCAAATCTGGCTGTGTGGTGGTGGGGAGGTGGAGCACCGAAAACTCTCCTTCACGGCGAGTGGGAGAACAAAATAGCATGGCCACTTCCGGAAGGCCGCCCGAGGTTTCTTACAAAACTGACCATCCTCTTACCAAATCACTTAGCAATCATACACCTCAAGTGTTCACTCAGAGGAACTGAAAACATGTTCACACAAAACTAGAACAATGATGATCCAAGAAACTTTACTCAAAATGGCCAAAACTTCATAAGCAACCAACAAGTTCCTCATAAATGGCTAAGTCATGATACATCTGGCAAAGAAGGATTTTCCAGTGGTAAAAGAAGTGAGCTAGGGGCCGGAGGCGATAGCACTGCGGGTAGGGCGTTGCCTTGCGGCGGCCGACCCGGGTTTGATCCCTGGCATCCCATATGGACCCCCAAGCACCGCCAGGAGTAATTCCTGAGCAAAGAGCCAGGAGTAGCCCCTGAGCATTGGCGGGTATGACCCAAAAAAGAAAAAAAAAAAAAGAAGTGAGCTAAGTAATCTAGTAATGTACACCACGAAGACTAAAGCTAATTTTGTTCTGCATATCTAAAGTGGCTGAGAGGAAACGGCACAGGTTCCCATCATGAGAAAAGCATGTGTTTGTATCCCTGAAAGGCGATGGGTAGTGGCTAACCTTACAGTGATGGTAAGCAAAGTACACAACCACTGAGATAATTCATAATCATTATGTGAATTCCTCAAACTATCATTTAATGTTAATCCCACGTCAATAAGAGACGACAAGTCTATCAAGCCATGAACAGACATGAAGGTAACAAAAGAAGGCAACTAAAGAGCCTTTCCATCTGAACTTCAACCCCATGACAGTGGTGAAAAGGAAAAACTCCTTAGACAGTAAGACAAGGAGAAGCTGTGGAGAGAGACTGGCTCTGGCTCTCTGGTGGTGGAGATGCAGTGATTTTGTACATCAAAAGCATAAACATTACCCTGGAAGTAATAAGTTTGAAAGAAATCAGATGTGAAAGTTTACAAGGACAGTGGTAAACAAGCAGGTAAGCAGATTTCGGAGAATTTTTTCAGTTAGTGAAAATACCCTATGACACTATAATGCTGTACAATATGTTGCTATGTATTTACCTAATCCATAATATGTACAACACTGAAGAGTGAACTATGAGATCATCCACCGGTCATGATCCAAAGAATCATATATAAATCTCGAAACAAATCAACAAGTGGCAGAGATGCTTCCGGTCCCTGCACCAGGCTGAGTGTACTGGGCCACTTTAGGAGGGGATGGGTAAGTCCCCGGCCCATCCCAATAGAGCACCAGCAACTGAAAACCTTCACACTCCACAATCACAGCCATGTTCAAGGCGCGACTCCACTGCTTGGATGACTGGTGGTACAGTTTATTTGCATTGGCCATTGTCTACTCCCTCCCTTTGGTGCAGTAAAAAAGGGACCTACACTTCGATGTTGATGGATTACAAGCTGGTTCAGCCTCTATGGAAAATAGTCTGAAGACTTGTTCAAAAACCGAAACTAGAACTATCATATGCTCCAGCCAATCACTCCTTGGGTATCTATCCCCAGAACACAAACACAGTGTGAATTTGAAAAGCTCACGAGTGAAATCTTTCTTTATCATCTTTGATGGAGCACTTTTGCCACCCAGATACAAGTCTCAGCAGCTTGATGAATTAAAAACACATTTACCTTTCTGTTGAAGAGTATTTCGAATTTGCCCTTTTATAAATTCAATGGTAAAAATTTGAGGATTTTCTGAGTCACAAACCAATGCAAATACCTAAGAAAAACAAAGGTAAGTTTAACAAAACAAAATAAAAAATATATATACATATATATATTTATATAATATTTACTTCATTAGTAACTCACACTGCTTCAAATATCTTATAAAGTCAGTATTTAAAAAAGTAACTTTTTACAATACTTAAATTTAAGAGAAGCTTAGAAGTCCCATTAATATTTTAAAATATTTAGGGCGGGGGGGGGTGGTGCGCGTTGGCTTTGGTGGCCCAGCTCGGGCGGCCCGGTTGGGTCCCCGCTCCCATGGCCCCCAAGAATATTTCAAAAAAAAAAAAAAAAAAATATTAAGACTGAAAACCTGCACTGGGGCTTCGATCAGGCTCAAAGAGCTGAATTCATACACTATGCATGTGGGAAAATAGGCTAGGGAGCAATCCCTGGGCATTGAGGTGAGGGGCTCAAAGCCAAAGAAAATTTTCATTGCTAGTTCATTACACGTAGTATTTACAGGGAAATTAATTTTTGTTATATTATTTTCTAAGATTCTTAAATACAACATTAGAATTATAGATTCTTCCCGTTTCCTACTTCAGGCATGACCAAATATTAAATAAGAAATTAGTCCTCCATATCTGTGGGCTCAATATATTATTTGACCAATCATAGAAGAAAAATACATACTATGTAGTTAGGTCGGCAATGAAAAGTTTACATCTATTGAGGGTGGGTTTTTTTTTTTGGGGGAGGGCTTGGGGAGGTCACACCCAGCAATGATCAGGGACTATGTGGGGAACTGAGGACCAAACCCAGGTTGGCTGTGCTCAAGACAATGTCCTACACACTGTACTATTGCTCTTGCCCGAAAGGTTTACATCTATACTGAAACTGTACAAGTTTCCTTCTTGCCATGATTCATTAAACAGTACTGACCTTATAGTAGGCTTATTTTAAATTATTTACATACATATGTACATATAAGTAATCATATGTATATATGCATACATATGTGTATATATGTACTTATAAATATATAGATATGCATATATATGTAATCAAGATGACCTAGAGAGAGTACTGAGAAATAGTATATGTGAACTCAAAGTCATTTTTTGAAGGGGTCTGAGAAAGTTTGGTTATAGTGGGAGCAGGGGAGCACAAGTGCCCCACAGCCCATGGACATGGAGACCCAAATGCATTCCAATGTATTGATAGTGAGAAAGAAGTTCTCTTAAGCTAATTATGCTGCAACTTACTTCTCCTAAAGGCTTCAATGTTGCAATATTGTAAGTAGCCGGATCTCTTTCTACTAAACAGGTCTCTGTAAGGGCTAGAACTCTTTTCACAGGTTCCTTCGAAAACAAAATTGAGGCATATTAAAAAGGCATTGAGGGAGAAGAAAAAAAGTCAAAATCAGATGAATTAACTCTTTAGCACAGAGATCTTACCGGTGTCTCGGTGATATTTTTTGCACAATAAATTCAGCTAAAGACGTGATGGATTCATCAGTGCTGTACTTTCCAAAACGAAGATTCAAATATTGCTCAAATTCTAAAGGTTCTTTTCTGATCCGCAATGAAATGCCTACGTAGTTGCCAGCATGATCTATTGCACTTTTTGATGATTTCTTCTCTTTGCTCTGATGCAAATAGATGCTGCAGAAATTTTTAAATGTAAAGTCAGGGTTCAACAAACTAAAACATGACAACATTGAATCAATTCACAAGAAAGACACGGCAAGTCTGCAGGGGAAAATAGTAGAGCTTAATAGATAGGAAAGTAATACTGCAGCTGAAACATTACTAAATTAAAACTGAAGTCTGGGACATAGCGTCTTGAAAAAAAAACAGACCACTGAATGAAAGGAAACCGCCTCCTGCAGGCCAAGCTGGTTCCCATCTCCGTGCAGAAAAACAGCATTCGAAATCTTCAAAAGAGGATCTAGGAATTGCAGCTAAGTCTGGTGGGAGTAACGGAACTATGAGCACAATATCCCACTCTAAAACTAAAGTAGCTTTGAATTGATTTTTTTAAATTCATGTATTTGTTTATTTATTTATTTATTGCTCTTTTGGGTCACACTGGGCAACACTGAGGCGTTACTCCTGGCTTTTTCACTCAGGAATTACTCCTGGCGGTGCTCGGGGGCCCATAAGGGATGCCAGGAATGGATCGAACCCGGTAGGACACATGCAAGGCAAACACTCTACCCGCTGTGCTATCAATCTGGTCCCTGAATTAATTTTTTTAAATAGTAGGATTCTATGCAAGATTATGCGGAAGAATGTCTTAGAAATCAATGGTTTGTGGGTATTAAAAAGCAACCTGTGATATTCACAAGGTAAGGGTAAGATACCTCTGACTTGTAGCTCCCAAATGTAACTACCCACTTTAAACACACACACACACACACACACACACACACACACACACACACACACACACACACACACACACACACACAATATGTAAGAGAAGGAAAAGAGAGAGAGGGAGAGAGAAAAGAGATAAAGAACCTGCCATGGAGGCAGGCTATGGGCGGGGGAGGGAATTGGGGACATTGGTGGTGGGATATGGGCACTGGTGGAGGGTGGGTGCTGGAACACTATGTGACCGAAACCTCCAAACATGAACAACGTTGTAATTGTATATCTCACGGTGGTATAATAAAATATTAATAAAAAATAAATAAATAAAAATGAAATGCAAAACACACACACACACACACACACACACACACACAATCTTACTGCCAGCAGTTTATCACATCGCTATGGATACAGCGGACACCAGATCAACCCTAATTGACTGAATCTGTTGTGTTATCCTATTTGTAGTGAGATGACTCACTGTGGACAGTATCTTTTAAAAGGCTCCATTGGAATAAGCTTAGAAGGTAGATGATTAAAGCTGAAGCTGTTTGATACCATCAAGCAAATGGAAACACACTGGCAACTGAGTTGTGTCAGCCATTCTCATCCTTAATGTCACCTTATGTAGAGTACAGCCTGGATGAGTGTCTGTGGTACCGTTGTCCTGCTAAGGTCTGCATGATCACCTCCCTATAATCAGAAAGCTTTTCACTAAGGCATTCATTATTAGAATCTCCACTGCCCAGACGAGACAAGCCTTTGGACAATGCTAGGACTGCAAGCTGACTGCTTTAAGGTAGAAGAGGTAACAACTTTCCTCCTGGAGCCTTTTATTTTGCATCTTAACTCAAAGTTAACAAAATGTCTACATATATATTAAATGAAGGACACTGGGATGGAGCCTCTAACCTGGGTAAGAGTAAACTCGAGGGTCTGGGAATGCAGCTCAGCACTTGCCCTAAAAATGGAATGTCCTGGGCCTGGAGAGATAGTACAGGTTTGTACACAGCCAACCCTGGTTCAATCCCCGGCACCCTATAGGCTCTCCTGAGCACCACCAGGACTAACTCCTGAGTGCACAGCCAGGAATAACCCCTGAGCATCATAGAGTGTGGCCCAAAAACCAAAACAAACAAGTAAAAACTGTAAGGCCCTGCATTTGATGACTGGCACTGTAGAAAAGTTATACCTAGTGAAATAGGCCTTTGTTTTGAGGATTTGGGGGGGGGGAGAATTGGGAAGAGGAGAGGGTTTCTTGAGCCACACCCAGAAGTGCTCAGGAGCTTTTCCTGGCTCTGTGCTCTGAGCCAAGAGTGACCCTTGGCTATGCATAGGAGATCATATTATCATACTAGGGCTGAGCGGGGTTGGGCTAAGTCACTGCAAGCACGGCAAGTGTCTAACTTCTTGTGTTATCTCTCTAGACCAGGTCTGTATCTCTGAAGTGACACATTTTATAGATCAGATTGTCCCACAACTTCCCCACCAACATGCTTGTTTCCTTTTTGCTATTTTCTACACTTTTATATACATGAAAGATTTCCTGACTCTTCAGCAAGGAGAAGTTAATTTATCTATAGACCAATCTTAGAACAGTATTTATGCCACTATGGGAGATTTAGGAATTATATTCTCATGAAAAAAGATTATTGACATTAAGTTTAATGAGTCTCTCTAGATAAATACTATTGGTCTATTACTCCTTTTTAATACTTGGAATTTAATTAAGGAAGGCAGACTGTTTCCTTTTCTTTTTTTTTTCTTTGCTTTTTGGGTCACACCTGGCAATGCTCAGGGGTTACTCCTGGCTCTGCACTCAGGAATTTGAATTAATCCTGGAGGTGCTCAGGGGACAATATGGGATGCTGGGGATCGAACCGGTCGGCTGCATGCAAGGCATACACCCTACCCGCTGTGCTATTGCTCCAGCCCCCTGTTTCCTTTTCTACTATTAACACACAGGAAGAGTCCTGGTATGTAAAGGGGCTTCTATTATAACCTACATCTTACATATAATTCAAAATTTCAAAATATAAATATGCAGATTGCCAATTTGACATTTCTGCAAATCTGACATTTCAATGAATACACTGATTTTAGATTTAAACTGCTTTTTTCAAAGACAGCCGATAAATTTTCAGAAAATAATTAGCAAGTTAGAATTCCAATAACAGGCTAGAATTCAAGCTAAGGTGTTCTTGATACCAGGAATGGCCTTTACTTTGAATACAAAACTTCCTCTCAGAAGATGCACGTGAAACTTCAAAATAAAGCGTAAAAACCCTGGTTTCCTCCAAGTGGTCATACCACTTTAAAACAATTAAATTAACAAAAAACAATACTTACCAACCTACTAAATCCTCCATAAAGTATGCAAAACCCTCCTTGATAATCGGAGAGATCAACGAAGCCTTCAATATTTCTATAGTCATATGAACAGAGGACTCTGTTGGTTGCAGGGTTGATTTGGTCAAAGCCTCCAGGAGTTACTTCCAAAATGACAGGTTTTCTAGTGTCACTCCAGTGATGCTTATAGCAACTGTACCTCTATAGAGAAAGAAACACCATTATTTTGAGGTTTATAAAGTTCCTGCTAAAAACAAACAAACAAACAAAAAAACCTCAAACAATATTATGAATAGTCTGAAGCACCATCCAAATTGTTAAAACAGTTTTTCAGTTGTTGGAAGTTATGTTTTTAACTAATTACGAAAGTCCAGGACAAGGGGCCAAATCAACAGTCCAGCTGGTCGGGAATGTATCTGCCTGCACCAGGCCGACCCAGGGTCTGTCCTCAACAGCCCAGCAGGTCAGGCACGTATCTGCCTGCACCAGGCCGACCCAGGCTCTGTCCTCAGCAGCCCAGCAGGTCGGGCATGTATCTGCCTGCACCAGGCCGACCCAGGCTGTCCTCAGCAGCCCGTATGCTCCTAGGAGCACCAGCAGGAGTAATTCCTGAGTGGAGAGTCTAGCTCAATGGGCTGAGCACATGCTTTGTGTGCACCAGTCCTGGTTTAGTTCTAGCACCACATGGGCCTTGAGCACTGCCAGGAGCAATCCCAAGCATGGGGCTGGGAATTCATCCCGAGTACACACAATACAAGACAGAAAAAAGAACAGTTGTTCTAATTAAAGACAATATACCCTCCCTGTTAGCGTTTTGCTCTTTATCCTTGGAGGGAGGAAGGGCAGAAACAGGAGGACTTTCATGTTTATATGCAGTAGCTAAGTATATGATTATTGATTATGGTGTATCAGCCTTCCTCTATAGAATAGTTCATAACTATCACTATCTTCCCGTTCATCATCTATTTGCTAGAGTGGGCACCAGTAATAGCTCCATATGTCCTGTCTCATGCTAGTAGAACCCAAAGGCATCCGCTTGCTCCAGGAACATAAAGAGCCTCAAACCATTATATTAGGCCATGGGAATGACCTAATGTAAATGTTACTGGTATTTGGCATATCAAATACGACACGAACAGCTTGCCAGGCTTGCCATGTGGGTGGCATACTCTTGTAGTTACCTCTGAATAAAGCATTTATTGATGAACCGTGCAGCCGCTAGCGGCCACATGAGCCGGGTGTAATAGTCTGGTGTGCTGGGTGGAATTGTTACAAGAGGGAAGTCCAGATGTGGAAGATGGCGGCCCCCATGGAGTCGGGGGGGGGTTGTCTGGCTTGTTGTGAGGCTCTGCTGGGGTGGCAGGCCAGGGCTAGAACCCGCCATGCCTCCCGGGCGCCTCCACGAGCAGCTGGGCACAGGGAGAGCAAGTAGCAGCTCTGCCCCATGTCTGAGAGTCTCTGGTTCAGCATACCTGGGCCGGATTGAAAAAAGACTGCTGCAGGGTGGGTGTGGATGATCCGGGCTGTGATAGACTCTCTCACATGTAACGATCACGATCACGATCTTCCCGTTAATCATCTATTTGCTAGAGCGGGCACCAGTAATATCTCCATATGTCCTGTCTCATGCCAGTAGAGCAAAGGGCATCGGCTTGCTACAGGAACATAAAGAGCCTCAAACCATTATATTAGGTCATGGGAATGACCTAATATAATTGTTACTGGCATTTTGGCATGTCAAATACAACACGAGCAGCTTGCTAGGCTTGCCGTGAGGGAGGCATATTCTTTAAACACCTCCAAATAAAGCATTTATTGATGAACCTGCGTCGCGAGCTGAGCTGTGATGGGCTGGTCGGTTGGGTGGAGTTCTGAAGAGAGGGGAAGTCCGGATGTGGAAAATGGCGGCACCCATGGAGTGGGTGGGGGGGGGTCGTCTGGCTTGTTGTGAGGTTCTGCTGGGGTGGTGGGCCAAGGCTAGAACCCACCATGCCTCCCGACTGCCTCATGAACGGCTTGGCACAGGGAGAGCAAGGAACCGCTCTGCCCCATGTCTAAGAGTCTCTGGACCAGCATACCTGGGCCGGATTGAGGAAGAAACGGCTGCAGGGTGGGTGTTGATGTGATGGGCTGGTCGGCTGGGTAGAGTTCTGAAGAGAGGGAAGTCCGGATGTGGAAAATGGCGGCACCCATGGAGTGGGTGGGGGGTCGTCTGGCTTGTTGTGAGGTTCTGCCGGGGTGGTGGGCCAAGGCTAGAACCCACCATGCCTCCCGACTGCCTCATGAACGGCTGGGCACAGGGAGAGCAAGGAACCGTTCTGCCCATGTCTAAGAGTCTCATGACTCACATGTAACAGGTATCTTTTAACCTCTTCCTTTTATTGAATGACATCCAATTAGATGGGGTAGCAAACTTAAGATTCCCACAGTATCTTTGCAAATCTTTGGTTTGAAAACTGCAAATGAGTCGGAGTGTGCACATATAACCCAAATGGCCTGGGTGGCAGTTTTCTTTGAAACACACCTGGGAATATGCAAAGCTTCTGACTCAAAGCACAGATCTCAGAGGCATTAGAGAGTGTGTGCTCAGGAATCATTCCGGTGGGGTTTGGGTAACCATAGAAGGGGCCAGGGATTGTACTAAGATAGGCTGCATTCAAGAAAATGTTCTTAACCCTGGTACCATCTCTGCAGCCCAAGGTTGAAGGCTGGCAGACCATGCCCCATAATTCTGATGACTTGTATCTTCATTTTCATTTCCAAGAAACTTTCCATTTCTTTGACTGCCTTTTTTCCCATTGTTATACAGTATTATATGTAGTATCCAAATATTTAGAATATCCCACCCACACGGCAGAGCCTGGCAAGCTACCCGTGTTATATCTGATATGCCAAATACTAGTAAAAATCATAGACCTCATTCCCATGACCTGAAGGAATGGTTTGAGGCTCTTTATGTTCCTGGAGCAAGCAGTTGCCCTTGGGCTACTAGCATGTAACAGGATGTATGGAGATGTTACTGGTGCCCGCTTAAGCAAATTGATGAACAATGGGAAGACAAGTGATACAAGTGATACCCTCCTTTTGTTATCAAAGACTGGATTTTGATACATATCAAGGCAAGCTTATGCTGCAAATCCAAAAAAAGATAAATACTAAACAGAAAAGTTTTTTTTATTAAGGTTTAATGATCAGAGCTTTATCATGAGAAGGTGTTCACATATTTTTGGGCAAATTACAGAATTAATCTGAAACAATCTGAACTAATTCAGTATGTTAATATAATTTTTTTTTTTTGCTTTTTTTTTTGTGTCACACCCGGCAATGCTCAGGGGTTTCTCCTGGCTCTGCACTCAGGAATTACTCCTGGCGGTGCTCGGGGGACCATATGGGATGCCGGGGATCAAACCTGGGCCAACACAGGCTGGTCAGCAGCGCAAACGCCCTACCCGCTGGGCTATAGCTCCGGCCCCTGTTAATATAAATTTTCTGGGGACCGAGCAACTGTACAGCAGGTAGAGCGTTTACTTTGCATGTGGCCAACCCTGGTTCAATCCCCAGCATCCCATATGGGGATTGAGCACTGTCAGGAGTAATTCCTGAGTGCAGAGCCAGGAGTAATCACTGAGTATCATCAGGTGTGACCCAAAAAAGCCTATATATTATAGATCTTTTTTCAAAACATACAAAAAAAGATGAAGTAGTTTATTTTTTTTAAACTTAGTGGTTTCGAATCATACCAAGTGGAAAATTTTCTTTTCTTTACAAGAGCAAACATCTTAGATAACATCTTTGTAAATTATATTATCTAGTATCAGAAAATATCAGAATGGTCAACATCCATTTATTATGCAGTTTTATTCGTAAAGAACAGAGAAAGTATAGTTGAGGAAATGAAGAAATGAATTAATGAAGAAAACAGCTTAAAGGCAAGATGAAGCAAACATTATCAGGTAAAGAAGGAATGATTCTGCATCTTTCTAGCCATCAACTGAAGAGTGCAGTCAGCTCCATGCACCCAACGGTAAAACTTACTGGTGGCTTGAGAGTAATTACTTCTTATACTGAAGTAAGAGAAAAATTCTCTTGTACATGTTCAGAAAAGAGTCACTATCACTATCACTGTCTTCCCGTTCATCATCTATTTGCTAGAGAGGGCACCAGTAATATCTCCATATGTCCTCTCTCATGCTAGTAGAACCCAAAGGCATCTGCTTGCTCCAGGAACATAAAGAGCCTCAAACCATTATATTAGGTCACGGGAATGACCTAATATAAATGTTACTGGTATTTGGCATATCAAATACTACACGAGCAGCTTGCCAGGCTTGCCATGCGGGGGTGGCATACTCTTGTAGTCACCTCTGAATAAAGCATTTATTGATGAACCGCACGCCTCAGAAAAGAGTATGGTGCTAAAATATTAAACACGCCAACATCCCAATGTTAAACTTAACAAGATTCCCACAGGTTCCGTCACATCAAGTCTCAGTATTACCGATCAATGCCATCACGCACACTGAAGGGCCAGAGTTCCACAGAAAGAGAAAGTCTGCGCAGGCCTAACTCTGTACGCGGAGCAGAGCAGCTGCACCTCTCCAGGAGTAGGTGCGGAGAGGCCATAAGAACGGGGATGGGCTGCCCGGGAACCAGTATGCAGAGCTTTCCAAGCGGCTGGGGAGACTGGAGCCCGGCCGGGCCCAGCTGACGATGGGATCCCGAGGAGGGCAGACGGGTTTTGGGTGTTGGCCCACGCCTCTGGGGGTCCCGGAAGCAGCCGGATGAAACTCGCCCATCACACTAGCCACCATCTTCGCTGTCCGGCGCTGAAACTGACCCACGACCAGATCAACTGAGCAAAACCAGTTCGAGCCCAGGTGCGGCTCCCAGAAGCGGGAATCACTGGATCGCCAGATGGAGTCAGGGTTAGCCCCCTCCATTTTGTTGAGCCTGGTGGACCCGCCCAGGAGCTGCCCGGAACCAGTATGCAGAGCCGCAGCGGCTGGGGAGACTGGAGCCAGGCTCGCGCCGAGCCCAGCTGACGATGGGATCCCGAGGAGGGCAGATGGGTTTTGGGTGTTGGCCCATCGCCTCTGGGGGTCCCGGAAGCAGCCGGATGAAACTTCGCCCATCACACTAGCCACCATCTTCGCTGTCCGGACGCTGAGAAACTGACCCACGACCAGATCAACAGAGCAAAACCAGTTCGAGCCCAGATCGCGCGCCCGCTTGCGGCCCCGCGGTCCACTAAAATAGTGAAACAGTAATGTCTTTTAATGCACTGTATTCCACGAAGAGCAGGAAAGTTTATCGGGAAGGAGATATAAAGACGAAAGAAATGACATACAGAATCTGCCAAGTAGTTGAGGTGCGGGAGGGGGGGGGAGGTGGGGACATTGGTGATGGTAGATGGGTTTGGGTGGAGGGATGGGTGTTGGAACACTGTGGATCCAAAACTCTACATGAGCATCTTTCAATTGTATGTCTAAAATGGTGTAATGATATTTGGGGGGAAAATAATAAAATTAAATTTAAAAAAAAAATAAAGTTTTTATCAAATTGAAAAAAAAACGAAGTTATTAAATTTGACTATGTGGATGGAGAGGCAGAGTATTATGCTGCATGAAATTAGTCAGAAGGAAAAGGACAGATAGAGATTGACTGCATTCAATTGCAGGATATAAAAAAATAGTATGAGACGAATATCCAAGGCCAGGCAAAACATGGATCAGGAGGACTTGTCAATGGTTGGAATCTACCACAAGTGTGCGGGATCAGAGGTTAAGTGAGATAGTGTGCTAATAATTGTTGGAAATGGTAACGCCAGAATAGAACTGAGCATTGAACATAAAGGGATATACACGATAAGCTCTAAATGTATGTATTGAAAGCCACAATGTGTAAGAGAAGGAAGAGAGAAGGAGGAGGTGGAGGAAGAGAGGAGGAGAAGGAGAAGGAAAAAGTGCCTGCTATAGAGTCAGGCTGGGGGAGGGGGAGAGGAAATCTGGAGACATTGATGTTGGGAAGGGTGCTGGAACAGTGTGATTGAAACCCAATCATGAACAGCTTTGTAATTGTATATATATCATGGTGGTGTAATAAAAATTTTTTTTATTTTTAGAACTGCTTTAGCAAAATAAAATTTTGTGTTTTAAATAGAAAAAAAAAAGAACGGGATGTTTTTCTAATCTCTGTTGTCAAATGCCCGCCCTCCCGCAGGGGTAGTCTTCACTCCACCCAGCTGACAACCAACCAGGAGGCAAAAAGTGAAGGAAAGCAGATGAAAGAGTGACTGACCCTCCTCAGGACTAGGGTAGTCTCCCCACCCTAGAGAGAGAGGGAAGAGGAGAGAGAGGAGAAAGAGAAAGAGATGGATAGAAATATGGAAGGGGAGGAAGGGAGGGAGGGAGGAGGGAGGGAGGGAGGCAGGGAGGGAGGGAGAGAAGGGAGAGAAAGGGAAAAATAGGGAAAGGGGGGAAAAAGAAGGGAGAGGGAGAAGAGTGAGGGAGAGAAAGGGAGAAGGGTAAAAGAGGGAGGAGAGGGGGAAGAGACTTAAGCCTGACTCAGAATCTATGTTGGAGCAACTGAAGGTCTCAGGACCAAACACAACCAAGGCAAGAGCTGGCTCAGCATCTGGGAGAGAATGAATCTCAACTTCTTGACAGGAGGTGCACGCGCT
The DNA here is from genome assembly GCA_021461705.1 of Cryptotis parvus. Lineage (NCBI taxonomy): Eukaryota > Metazoa > Chordata > Mammalia > Eulipotyphla > Soricidae > Cryptotis > Cryptotis parvus. Next base: position 117,279 of record JAJIBD010003887.1, on the reverse strand, counting down.
ACTAATTCCTGGTGTAATCTTAGGTGAACTAACCTCCGTCCATCTTCTTGCTGTATTAGTGGAAATTAACATAAAGGGAATTTCAGAAACAAAATCTCTCAAGTCTGGACCTGGAATAGCTGTTTTTTAAATCATGAGGCACAAAGAAAAATCACCTGCTAAACTAAACAAAGATGAGCACACTGAGTTAGGACTCATAGAAATCTGGGGCAGGAGCGGTAGCACAGCAAGTGGGGCGCCTGCTTTGTATGAGGGAGACTGGGGTTTGATCCCCGGTAGCACAGGTGGTCCCCAGCTTGCCAGGAACAATCCCTGAGCCCCGAGTCAGTCCTGAGCACTGCAGGGTGTGGCCCAAAAACAAACAAATGACTGTGACTGTGGCTTATCAGGAGCAAGAGAGAAGCAGCTCTTGCTACCAGTACAATTTTTTAAAATGGCTCCTGGGCAACCAGCCAAAGGCTTGAGTTGAGATAAGTGAGGCTTCTGGGATGCTAAAACAAGCAGCTGAACATTCCTAGAAAGGATGAGGGCTTTTAAAAGACAAGGGAATGGATCTTCTGGCAACGTCTTAGAACTCAGTTCCTGCCAGAGGCCAGAATTCTGAAGAGCTATCAGCTTAGGCATGATTCTTGCTCCGACCCAACACAGCCACCCCCATCCTGGTTCTATGAAAACAGTATCTTAAGGAAAGACAATATCTCAAGGGAGGGGGGAGGACCCCCTTTCTACTCGTAGAAGCCCGACTTAGTTTAAATGTTGCTGAAATGTGACTGAGAAGGCCGAGGAAAGTCCAAAAGATTTATCAAGCAACTATGACAGTCCCCAAATGGTCAGTGCAAGAACATGTAAGAGGCTGGCATGACTGCCAGGAAAAAGGGACTCCGTTGATTGGTGGTGGGACTGCTGAATGGCCAGTCTTCTTGGTAAACAATATGGGCATTCCTCAATACACTAGAAATTGAGCTCCTATTGACCCAGCAATACCACTTCTGGGAATATACCTTGGGGCCCAAAAACACCCAGCAGAAACGCATCTGCACTCCAACGTTCATGCAGCAGTATTCACAATACCCAGAAACTGGAAACAACCCAAGTGCCCAAGCACGAAAGATTAAAGAAACTTATCATTTATATAATGGAATACTATCCAATGGTTAGGAAAAATGAAGCAATGACATCTGCTTAAAATGGACAGATATGGAGAGCCATGAGAGGAGGGACAGGTAGAGAATGACTGCAGTCATTTTTGGTATTTAATAAAAACAAAACAGTATGAGACTGATATCTAAGGTCAGGAAAACCAGGAATAAGCAAAAAAAAAACCTGTAATGGTTGGTAGCTAGTCACAGGTGCGTGGGGAGTAAAGGGCAGTTAGGACAGAGAAAGGACCAGTATGACAATAATAGAAATGATCACTCTGAACAAGACCTGACTGCAAAGTGGTACATGGATATACAAGGTAACATTTCGGTGTCTGTACTGCAAACCATAATGCCCAAAAGGAAGGAGAGACAAAGAGGGGTGTGGTGGTGGGACAGGGAAACTGGAGATACTGGTGGTGGGAAATGTACCCTGGGAAAGGGAAGGGTGTTGGACTTTACAGAGTGAAACCCAATCACGAACAGCTTTGTAACTGTGTATATCACTGTAATACGTTTTTAAACTGAAATAGGAAAGTCCATTATTCTGGCAAAAAACTGCTAGACCCAGAACAGACAAGTGGATAAAGAAACTATGGTACATCTACACAACGGAATACTGTGCAGCTCTCCAGTATGCTTTGTAATTGTGTATCTCACAGTGGTATAGTAACAAAAAAGAAGCCTAGAGTGTTGTTTTCAATGTCTTAGTCATGCTAAAGGTATTTTTCTAGCTATGAGCTTTGAAAGGTCTAAATCTAACTCCGCACATTTGGTTTTCCCATTAAACTATATTCATCTCTATCACACGGTACCAGGAGACACTGTGCTACTTTCCCCCCATTCCCATAAAAATACAGGCTATGAGACTATTACTACAATAAATGGCAACACTTGAATATTTTATTTGAAGTAAAAACAGCTATTAAATACTTACTCTTCCTGTAATTTTTCCTTCTGAAAAATCTGTTCTAAATCTCTGAAAAAGAAAACCATCACAGCTTTAGACAACAGACTATAGGTAAACTCAACAGTTCAATTCTTCCTGCTTAAAACAAACTAATTCCCAACTAGGAAATTGGTATTAAAAACCAATTTTTTAATACTAACTAAAAAAACTTGGTTTTAAAAAATGTTGGTATTAAAAAATGGAAACTTGGTATTAAAAAATGTTTTAAAGTTACAATTTAATGACATTAAGTAAATAATGTATGAAATGTCACTGAAAACAAGACAGGTTTAAACATACAAGTTGCTTTGTTTTGCATATTGCATTCAAAAAGACTGTAAGACTATTCAGTATAAAGAATTTTTTCTGTCTTCTAGTTCGATAAAAAGCTTCAGTCAAGTTTAAGAACAGAAAGAAAATATAAGCATAAGGGGAAGAGAACAATATTACAGTAGAGTTTGAAGAGTACGGAGATTCAAAAATAGAAAACCTGAGGTTATTAACAGACTTACCAATGCTTCTGTGAGAAGTTCTGTTCTGTGCTCTGTAGAAAATTTTAAAGTTTCTGATTTTCTCCCACTGCCTTTTCGAAATGTGAGGTTGAACTCTGTTCCTTGTCCTTTTCCAACAGGGCTGATATTACAAATGTCTCCATAAGGCCACTAAAGAAAACAAAGCAATTCGTTCAACTGGTGCTATAATATAATGAAAAGTAGCGTTTTTTTTTTTTTTTTTGCAACTTTATCTTTTTTTTTTCCGCTCTTTGGGACACACCCAGTAATACTCAGGGGTCATTCCTGGCTCTGCACTCAGGAATTACTGCTGCGGTACTCAGGGGACCATATGGGATGCCGGGATCAAACCTGCGTTGGCTGCATACAGGGCAAATGCACTACCCGCTGGACTATCGCTCTAACCCCTTTTTTGCAACTTTAATTTCATAAACATTACTAAGTCAGCAGAAACAATTTTTCTAAAGCCTTTTTTAAGTAGTGATGTTCTGTGATTAATGGCATTAATACAAGCAAATAAAAGAAGTGAAGGACCAGGGACCGGACAGCTCAGAAGGCTGGCTGTTGCATACTGGGCAGGCCAGAGGTCCAGTTCCATCCCTGAGCACTGTGTGATCAAAACACAAAAATAAAAGCACAAAGAACTGAAAAGAACTGGTAGATCGAAATGTATGATTACTTGAAAATTCGTTAAAAATAAAATGAAACTGTAAAGCATGCCAAATTGGGATTAGACTAGAATACACTGATTTCTTCTGGGGGCCACACCTGCTCTGACTTAGGAATCACTCCGGAGGGACCGGGAGACTGAATATGGTGCCAGGAATTGAATACTGGTCGGCTGTGTGCAGGGCAAGCGCTCTCCCTGGGGTCTGTCACTCCAAGTCATTCCAGAACACATTGAAATGTCTATCATGTTCAGTTAGTCTTTTCCATACTAAAGTGATGCTACTTCCATGAAAAACAATTTCAAAGGTGTACTGCAGGTCGGGGCTTGCCTGGCGCATGGCTGGCTCAGATTCAATCTCCAGCATCTCACATGGTCCCCCAATCACTGCCAGGAGTTAATTCCTGAGTGCAGAGACAGGAGAAACCCTTAAGCATTGCCGGGCCACACCTGGCAGGTGCTTAAAAAAAAGAAAGGAAGGGAATTTTCAAGAATTATATTTGTGGCTTAAATATGAAATATCAGAGTAATAACTCAGCTTCTAACATTAAACATCACTTACTAATTTTACTAAGAAATGGTTATAATGGTAACATATCTAAGTTATAATTAGAGCTTACAAATAAAAACACACACCCCTTTTACTTATTTAGCTCCCTAATACTGAACATTAGATAATCTCCTTCAACTTCTTTCAATTTTGGCTTTTGTTTTGTGTTGGGGCCACAAGTCAATAGTGTTCAGGAGCGACTCTTGGCTCCATACTCTGGGGTCAGTCCAGTGGTATCTGGGAAAGCATGTGGTACTGGGGATTAAACCTGGACCTGCTACATGCAAACATGCCCTGGGCCCACTGAGTTATCTCTCCAGACCTCAGATTTTACTGCTCAATCTAAAGTACTGATAACTGGTGCTCAGAGAGATAGTCCAGGGGTTAAAGTGTTTGCCTTACTCGCAGTAAATATCCATTCAATTCCTGCACTGTGTTACCAGCCACTGAACACTGCTAGGAGTGATCTCTGAGCACAGAGTCAGGAATAACTCCTGAGTGCCACTGGTGTGGCCCCAAACCCCCAAATTGTAATAAAAGTAAAAAGAATGTACTAGTATCAGGCCAGGAAGTCACAGACCACACCCGTTTAAATATTCAAGTGGAAACAGTGAGCTAGCTAGATATTTCAAAGGATGGAATTTAGATCTTGTACAAAAGCAAGGTCACATCAGCCACTGCAAGTACCTCTGATGGCCTGGGGAAACCACCCAAGTATGTCTGTGAGTGGCCTCTCAGCCTCTAAGCACTGCCGGCACCCGGAAAATAAATCAAATTCAAACGGGGTTCAAACATTAAAGAATTGACACAATTACCTGATTTGTTACTTCTAAAGTATTAGGATTATACGTAGTAATTGCATGGGTTCCAACGGAAAAGACACGCTTATATCTACAAAAGACAAAATATCAAAGTGTTAAACAGAAGAAACATTTTATAAGAATGTAAACCTCAGCAAAAGAAACATGTCAAAAGACCAGTTACTGGTGACCAAATAAGCCTTATTTTTATATTAAATGTATATTTTTAAATATTCTAAATGTTCTTGATATTAAGACCAACCACTCATTTTACTATAAATTGGCAAGATACTTACAAAGAAAAGCATAACCTACGTAAGCAATCTTGTAATTAGGGAAGCTAAAGCACCGTCTAAAGATGCCAAAGAAAAGTTTTAATTTAATTATTTAATTACTTATGTATTATTTTTTTGGGGGTCGCACGCGCGACACTCAGGGGGTTACTCCTGGCTCTTTGCTCAGGAATTACTCCTGGCGGTGCTCAGGGGACCATATGGGATGCCTGGGATCAAACCCGGCTTGGCCGTGCAAGGCAAATGCCCTCCCTGCTGTGCTATCACTCTGGCCGCCCACAGAAAAGTTTTAATTTTTAAAAAAGACATTGTGCTTGTTCTTCAAGCCTGTGTTCTCCCTTGAACATGCATCTCACTTGCTTGTCTCTACTTATTTTCACTCTGGAGAAGCCGTTTTCTCTCTTGAACAAGTACTGCTCCCTTTCTTTCCCCTAGCATCTTTCTAAATAAGTTCCAATAAAAACTTTGAGTCACTAAAACAAAACAAGACACCCAGAGGGTGGAGAGTTAGTAGAGGGGGTAAAGAGCTTGCCTTGCATATACCTTTACCCAGGTTAGATCCCCAGCATCCCATATGGTCCCGCTAGCAGAGCGAGGAGAAAGAAATTCTTGAGTGCAAGCTAGGGGAAGCCCTGAACATCAGTGGATGTGATGCCTATCCCAAGGGGAGAAAAAGACATTGGAATAGGGAAATATTCCCGAGAAGGGCTGGAGCATGTGCCTTGCATGCAACAGTAGGGGGTAGAGGCCAGTGGAGGGACTGTACAGTGAGTAGGGAACTGTCTTGCATGTGGTCAACCCAAATTTAATCCCCAGCAACCCACATGGCCCCCTGAGCACCAGGAGTGTGAAGACAGAAGTAAACCCTTACCACCATCTGGTGTGGCTCATAATTAACAACAACAACAACCAAAGGGTTCTGAGTTTGATAACTCTTACCACATGGTCTCCCTAGCACTGCCAAGAGCAACCTCTAAGCCCAAGCAGGGAGCTGTACCTGAGCACTGCAGGGTATGACCCAAAACAAAAGATCATGCTGAGCTGGGGATTTGGCCCAAGTGGTCCAGAACATGCTGTGTAAACACAAGGCCCTAGGCTTAATCCCCAGCACTGCCAGGCCAGGCCAGGTTTCTCTAAGCCCCACAGAAAGACACTGCAGGGGCTAGAAAAATAATACAGGAATTAAGGTGTCTGCCTCGCATGTGGTCAACTCCAGATTGATCCCAGGCACCACGCGGGGTCCCGAGAATCAAGCCAGAAGTAAGGTCTGAGCACTGCTAGATAAGAATCCAAAAACCCAACCCCCACTTCAAAAAAACAGGGACACTGCAAACTATTTACTTTAGACATTACCTATTACACTTGCTGCAATTTTATAGGGCAAACAATTTTCACTTCTCACTTACTTCACTCTCTCACTTAATAGCTAAAAAGGAAAAACCATTTGGTTTTATCAATAATCACTGATTTTATCCTTTAATCCTAGCAATAATCCTTTAGGCTAGCATCTCTCAACCAGGGAGGATAAGGGTCCTATGGGCCCACAGGAATATTCTAAAGGAAAAGCCACAGATAAACACAGCACAAATGGGAACCTTGGCATGAGACTGGGCAGAGAACAGGTAGGACAAAGGGACCACAGAAAGGAATCAAGCTTGGAAGGGGGCATGGTTAGGAAAATATACTGCTTTAGGAGAGGACTCATGATAATGAAGTGGGAATTAGAAAACGCTCAAAACAAAGAATAAGGTCTTTTACTTTTTTTTTTTTTTTTTTGCTTTTTGGGTCACACCCGGCAATGCTCAGGGGTTACTCCTGGCTCTGCACTCAGGAATTACTCCTGGCGGTGCTCGGGGACCATATGGAATGCCAGGGATTGAACCCCGGACCGGTGTGGGCCAGCTGCATGCAAGGCAAATGCCCTACCCGCTGGACTATCGCTCCGGCCCCCTGAATAAGGTCTTTTAAATAATAACATCGGAGAAGCACTTGGAAGTCTAAGAAAATGCAGAAGCAAAATTAAGAATAAAAGATGTGTAATTCAGTTCCACACTGAGGTTCTACGGTGAGCCTATGAAGTTCTGTCACTACACCACCTGTGGCTGACAACTTCATTACCAGATATGACTAATTCAGCTCCAATTAGCACTAAAAGGATGGTGTGCAGACTTAAGTCACATACTCTAAGAACATAAACTTCCTCCACGTGATCAGTTACTGACTGTTCAGAAAACAATTCATTATTATTATGCTCACATAAATCTAGCTCTTACAATCTTGTTTTGGGGCCACCCTCGCGACGCCCAGTGGCTACTCCTGGTTTTGTGCTCAGGGATTACTCCTGTCAGTGCCTAGGGGACCATATAAAACAATATGCAAGAAGCAAACCTGGATCAGCCCCATGCAAGGGAAGCATCATAACCCCTGAATTATCTCTGGTCTATAAATGTACAGTTTTTTAAGGGCTGAATCAAAGAACTAAGAAAATTGCTATTGAAATTAACAAGGGGCTCGAGCAGTCGCACAATGGGTAGGGCCTTGCCTTGCATGTGGAGGATCTGGGTTCGATCCCCGGCATCCTATACAGTGCCCTGAGCACCACCAGGAGTGTGTCCAGAGTGCACAGCCAGGAGTATCACCTGAATACCACTGGGTATGGCCCCAAAAAATGAACTAAAGGGAATAAAACCACAGACAAACACTCTACAAGTCTAATAATAATAATGCGAATTTAGGAGCACATCTAATTGTACAACTAAACGGATACAAGACTAAACACTGGAATCTCTCAAAACAATGTTAGCTCTGCTAATCAGTAACACCGAGTCCTGTATCATTCTAAGTTACCACATGACTACCTACAAAATGAAAAGTACAACAGTTACTGATTCCCTGTGCATAAAATGTTTCAGCTACCTGAGGCATGACTTGGAATAATGTGGTCACCCATCTGCCAAGTGTGGTGCACTCCAGCAGCCCATATGGTTCCCCCAACTACCCCAAGAAGTGATCCCTGAGCGCAGAGCCAGGAATGAACCCTGAGAACTGCCAGATGTTGCTCCTCTCACACCCCAAAAAAAAAAAAAAAAAGAAAGTGTGGCATACACTTTTTACTTGTGACTACTCAGAAGAATCAGAGGCTTGAATATCTTAGTAACAGTCAACAGGTGCCATTTCTTAACCACAGTGTATTTTAAACACGACTTTAAAAGCATCACACAAGGACTGGAGCAATAGTAAAGCAGGTAGCTTGTTTGCTTTGCACGCTGCCGACCTAGGTTCAACTCCTGGCATCCCGTAGGGTTCACTGAGCACGGCCAGGAGAAATTCCTGGGTGCAAAGCTAGCAGTAATACCTGAGCATCACCGGGTGTAACCCAGAAAGGAAGAAAGAAAGTGAATGACTGAATGAATGAATGAATGCACTGCACACTGCCTTCAACCTTTCCGGCATTCCAAGCGCAGCCATTCCCATTCGTTTTTCAGAGCACGTACACTCAGAACTGATGAGGAAAGCTCATCCATCCCTAAGGACAAGAAATGTCTAAACCCAGTTTTTTAAAAAATGTCAGCTCAGGTTTAAAGCAAGACTACAAAATACACTCCTGGTGTATTTTCTCTAACAGTCACAAGGTTATGAAACTCTATTGCTTGTGTTCCATTTTGGAGAAGCCCCTGTTCTCTCTATTCCTGTATCTCTTGTTCTCTTCCTTCACATATCTCTAAGTATCACTGTATCACTGTCTTCCATTGTTCATCGATTTGCTCGAGTGGGCACTAGTAACATCTCCATTAGTCCTGTCACAAGCAAGTATAACCCAAGGGCATCTGCTTGCACCAGGGACAGGAAGAGCCCCAAACCATTCTTCAGGTCATGGAACTGAGGTCAATAACTGTTACTAGTTTTTGGCATAAATAAAACACGGGAAGCTTGCCAAGCTCTGCTGTGTAGGTGGTATAGTCTCAGTAGAAGGCTCTCATCTCGAGCATTTACTGATGAAACTTAAAGAGGAAATAATCAGGTTTTTCTAGGGCCGGAGGCGATAGTCCAGCGGGTAGGGCATTTGCCTTGACTGCAGCCGGCCTGTGCCAGCCCGGGTTCGATCCCCAGCATCCCATATGGTCCCCTGAGCACCACCAGGAGTAATTCCCGAGTGCAGAGCCAGGAGTAACCCCTGAGCATTGCCGAGTGTGACCCAAAAAAGCAAAAAAAAAAAAAATCAGGTTTTCTCTTGGATGGAGCTCTGAGGAAATATGGAGTCTGGATGTTGAGAATGACTGACTGCAATATGTGTGGTTTGCTCTGGCTTCTTGCTAGTCTTACTGGTATCAGTTAGAACCTGTCTAGAACTGTATACAATGTATAAATGTGAAGTATCTTGGGAAGGACCTTATCCTAAAATCAGCATTCTCTAAAGCTGACCTCCCGGTAAGGGGGCTTGGCCAGCCCCTGGCCGAGTCCAACATTGCTCCAAGGGTTTGCTCTCATGAGCGGGGAGAGACCATGCTGACCAGACTCAGAGCGGAGTTTTGGGCCCTGCCCTTTCCTCCGCCTCCATGCCAGTTGCCCCGGAAGAGAGACCCACCCACGCCAGACTCAGCTAATTTGCAACCCAGGAAGAGATTGAGACCCATCCACTTCAGACCCACAGCTGCGCTGCTCGGCTGGCCCCATGTGGAAGCAGCACACAGAGCTGACCTCCCCGGTAAGGGGCTCGGCCAGTCTCTGGCCGAGTCCAACATTACTCCAAGACTTTGCTCTCATGTGTGGGGAAGAGACCACGCTGGCCAGACTCAGAGTAGAGTTTTGGGCCCTGCCCTTTCCTCCACCTCCATGCCAGTTTCTCTAAATGGCTAGTCTCTGGGCAGTAAAATAGATAACCTCTGCTATTACTACACAACTTTACCACTCACTGGGTACAACCAAGAGAATGAAAAACTGGTTTAAAACTTTCCTCATCACCTGTGGTTTTTACCAAGTTTCTTCCCCAGAACCAGACATGTCAAAAGACCAATCACTTATCAAAATGCAGCATTTGTACTTACAACACATAAGCTTTACAGGAAGGAAGGGTAAATGGCTCGATGAGTTGGGTGGTCCTAAAGATCTTAAAAAGAGTTATGCTCTAAAATGAAACTTTACAGAAGCACAGGAAAGTTAAAAACAGAAATACTCACTTTCCCCTCCATGAGTGTTTTGTTGTGTAGAAACATGCCAGGTCCTTATTCTCCCTAATTATATTCATTTTGTGTCGAGACCTGAAAGATAAAAGCACAGGTTAACTTCATGAGTGCTATGCTGAGATTTTCCTGAATCAACTATGCTTCAGGATTACACTTTTGAAACTGTAATGCACAAGTGAAAGGCCTGTCCTGTAATAATCACTTTATGCACAGCTTCTCCTAAGACCATAACGTTAAAGAGGGGGTGGCAGAGAGGAGGGGGCGGGAGAGAGTATTGGGTAAATTTACCGTGCAGTAACTGGACGGAACTGATGCTCAGCAACACTTAAGGTCCTGCGTGCAGTCAGGAGTGATCTGAGCACAGACCCAGGAGTGAACCCTGAATACTGCCGTGTGCGGCCCTCCAAACCAAAGGAAATCGAAAGGCACAGGGAACGAGAGTTCTCCTCCCCACCACCTTTACCACGTTGTTCTGAGACAGTCAGCTCCCCCTACAACACTGGGTTTCTCTATCAACATCACTGGGAGAGAGAAACAAAAGCTGCTAAAGGTAAATCTTTATTTGCTTTTTTTCATTTGTGAGCTACACCCAGCGGTGTTCAGGGCTTACGCCTGGCTGTGCTCAAGGACCACGCCAGGCAGTGCTGGGGGTGGTGCCAAGGATCAAAGTGCCTTACATCTTCTGTACTATCTCTGCCCTGGAAATGTATGTTTAAGATTAGCTTGTTGACTGTACCTCAGAACTGTATAAAATCCTGAATCCAGGGGCTGGAGCGATAGCCCAGCGGGTAGGGCGTCTGCCTTGCATGCGGCCGGCCTGTGCCGGCCTGGGTTCGATCCCCGGCATCCCATATGGTCCCCCGAGCACCGCCAGGAGTGATTCCTGAGTGCAGAGCCAGGAGTAACCCCTGAGCATCGCGGGTGTGACCCAAAAAAGCAAAAAAAAAAAAAAAAAAAAAATCCTGAATCCATTTATTTCATAGAAAAGATTCAGCTAATTTGATGGGATAAGTTGTTGGAACTGTCTACTAAAGGTAAGATTGATAATAAATTTTAAGAATTTATGAAAAATAAACATACTCATTTACTTTTGTAATTTGGCTTTCTCCCTCCCTAAGCTTAATAGAAATGTACTCTTTTTAGGGGAGCATTGTTTGGGTCTTATCCAGCAGTGATCAGGGATCACGTTTAGCTTTGCATCCAGGGCAAAACTCTTAGCAGGCTCAAGGGCCCATAAGGTGCTGGGGTCAAACTGGGCTCAGTTATGGACAAAGCAGCGTCAGTGGAAGGCCAGAGCCTTCACCCTTGCACTTCTTCAGCCCCTTTTGAAATGCATCAGTCAGGGATGGTCTACTACCAATAACACTGACTGCTTTTAGATTTTTATCACCCCCAAGTAAATTCTGGGCTGGAGAGAGCCACCTTGCATGCAGCAGGCCCCACATCTATTTCCACATGGTCCCCCGAGTGACCCCAGATCAGTCCTGAGTTTCCTCTGAGGAACACTTGGTGAGAATACACAGACCCCTGCCCCAAGTCTGGATGAGGAAGGACAGATGGACGGACACATGAACAAACATACAACCCACCCTCCCACATCCGGTGTCCCCAACAAACTTCCTTCTATCACTCTGAATGTGCCTACTTTGGGCATCTCCTATAAGTGGAATCAAACACCACGTGGTCACTGCAACTACCTTCTTTGACTTGACCTGTATCACTGTATCACTGTCTTCCCGTTCATCATCGATTTGCTCGAGCGGGCACCAGTAACATCTCCATATGTCCTGTCTCATGCAAGTAAAGCCCAAGGGCACCTGCTTGCTCCAGGAACATAAAGAGCCTCAAACCATTCCATCAGGTCATGGGAATGAGGTCTATAATTGTTACTGGTATCTGGCATATCAAATACGACACGGGTAGCTTGCCAGGCTCTGCCGTGTGGGTAGCATACTCTTGTAGTCATCTCAAAATCCAGATTTATTGATGAACCGTGTGGTTGCAAGGCGCGCGAGCCGGGCTGTGATAGGCTGGTCTGCTGGGTGGAGTTCTGACGAGGGGAAGTCCAGATGTGTAAAATGGAGGTCCTCATGGAGTGGAGGGTCGTCTGGCTTGTTGTGAGGCTCTGCTGGGATGGCGGGCCAGGGCTAGAAACTGTCATCCTTCCCAGGCTCCTCATGAGTGGCTGGGCACAGTGAGAGCCAGTAGCAGCTCTGCCCCATGTCTGTCTCTAGACAGACATGACCTAACACACTCAAACTTTATCCAAGACAGACTTGACCTAACACACTCAAACTTTATCCAAATTTTCTGTATCACTGTCTTCCCATTCATCATCGATTTGCTCGAGCGGGCACCAGTAATATCTCCATATGACCTGTCTCATGCAAGGGCACCTGCTTGCTCCAGGAACATAAAGAGCCTCAAACCATTCCATCAGGTCATGGGAATGAGGTTTATAATTGTTATTGGTATCTGGCATCATCAAATACGACACGAGTAGCTCGCCAGGCTGGTTCAATTTCCTTCTCCTGCAGGAAAGACGCTGTATTTTATTTATCCACTGATGACCAACAGAAAAAAAATGCTGTTTTTATTTTTTTGGCTGTAAGTCATTTACTTTTATGAATCAAGCTGCTGCAAGCATTTGTTTTGTGGGGCCAGAACAATAGTCCAGCAGGTAGAGCATTTGCCTTGCATGCAACTGACCCGGTTTCAACCCCCCGGCATCCCATATGGTCCCCAGAGCACTGTCAGGACTAATTCCTGAGTGCAGAGCCAGGAGTAACCCCTGAGCATTGCTGGGTGTGGCCAATTAATTAAAATAAGCATTTGTTTTGTGTGAAGATACGCTTTCATGTCTACTGGAGTGGTGAAAACCATTTTTTTTTTTGCTATTACTATTACTTTATGTTCGGTTTTGGGGCCACATCCATTGGGACTAGGGGTCACTTCTGGTGAGACCAAACCCAGTTCTGGGACCTAATCCCATGCCAGGTAAGAGCTTTACGCCATGATCTCTACGCCCAAAAGATGTCATTTTAAAGATATCGCTATCAGTTAGGTAAGACAGAGAAGAGAACAGTGTGCTAATAAACATCGAAAATGGTAAAACCAGCCTAGAACTGAACATTGAATATAGGCAAAAATATCAATACACATGATAACCTCTAAATGTATGTACTGCAATCCACAATGTGTAAGAGAGGAAAGAGAGGAGGGGAGGGAGAGAGAGAGAGAGAGAGAGAGAGAGAGAGAGAGAGAGAGAGAGAGAGAGAGAGAGAGGAGGGAGAGGGAGAGGGAAAAAAATGGGAACTGGTGGAGGGATGGGTGCTGGAACACTGTATGACTGAAACCCAGACATGAACATCTTTGTAATTCTATATCTCATGGTGGCACAATAAAATAGGAAGGAAGAAAAGGAAGGAAGGAGGAGGGAAGGAAGGAAGGAAGGGAGGAAGGGAGGGAGGGAGGGAGGAGGGAGGGAGGGAGGAGGAGGAGGGAGGGAGGGAGGGAGGGAGGGAGGGAGGGAGGGAGGGAGGAAGGAAGGAAGGAAGGAAGGAAGGAAGGAAGGAAGGAAGGAAGGAAGGAAGGAAGGAAGGAAGGAAGACACAAACAAAGACAGGTATCTCTATCATGAAATGGCTATCCTCATTCCTGTTTCCTAGCAAATTGGCCAGAACCTCTGCACTTGGTGGACAGTCCTCCCTGGTATCTGTGTCATGGCTGATACCTTCACCTCCTTTGAATCCGTGTTCGAATGTCACTGTTTTGTCTTCAATGATATCCATGCATCTCCTCCTACACTCTCTATTCCCTGACATCAGCTCACTCATCCCCATCCCAGCACATTTCACAATTTAATGCAGAATGTATCATACTGATGATTAACCTGACCCCAGAAAGTCCAGAAAGATGTACTTGTATCTCTTAAGCTCAGAGGTGCAGACATACCCCCAAGCGTGCAAGAGTGCCCACACAGATACTCAACACACATGAATGAACGAATAAATGGAGGCAATCAGTGAGAAATTCTGACGTCCACTTCAAACTTGATGTTCTAACAGAAATTTCCAAGTAAAGTTTCGTAAAATCATCTAGAAAGGCATCAATTAATGGCCCGATAAATAGTAAAAGGATCAAAAATAACAAGCTTAGAGAAATTCTCACTGTCACCCGAGAGGAAATGCCCCTAAGCACCACCTACACCTTCTACTGCACACACGGGACAGCTAACTACGTCTATGGCAAATGGTGGGCTGCTGTGTATGATCTCCTAAACTGGCACTTTGTTTTCTTTTTGGCTCACACCCAGTGATGCACGAGGGTTACTCCTGGCTCTGTATTAGGAATCACTCCTGTTGGTGCTCAGGGACCACATCGGATGCTGGAGAGCAAATCTGGGTGGGTCACATGCAAGGCAAATGCCTACTTATTGTGTTATTGCTCCAGCCCCAAGCAGCGTTCTCTAAGTACCTGTCAAGTGAGTGAAAAACTAAACCCACAGTTAGTATTTTTCTTCAGACACTGTACGATGAAAGGAAGAAAACGGAGACCAGAAAGGCGAATGGCTGGTACTGGAAGAGCGGAGTAGATTCCCAGGATCTACCTTATGACATCGGAATGGCGCTGGAGTGACAGGTTAGGTTGCCATCATGCCTGGGTAGCACCAGAACTGACCCCTGAGCACTGGTGGTGTGGCATCCCCAAAAAGATATCAAAGTGGCTGACTTCTACCAAGAATCTATCTTGGGAAAATCAACAAGACGAAAATGGGCTTTGGGAAATTTGGCTCTATAATTGTGGCTAAAAAAATAAAAGTAAAAAAAAAAAGCAGGCTTTTAATTTTTTTTTCTTTTCCTTTTTGGGTCACACCTGGCTATGCTCAGGGGTTACTCCTGGCTCTTCGCTCAGGAATTACTCCTGGTAGTGCTCGGGAACCATATGGGATGCCGGGATCGAACCCAGGTCAGCCGCGTGTGCAAGGCAAACACCCTACCCGCTGTGCTATTGCTCCAGCCCTATTTTTTTTTTTAATTTTAGGGTGGCATACTCAGTGTTCCAGCTCTGGTTCCAATAAAAGGATTCCTAGTAACTCTGTGTGTGCCAGTAGGCAGTGGGCCTAAGAAAGTAAAATAGTTCCCAGTAATAAGGCAAATTGAAGGGAAAACTCACTAGGGGCAGGAGAGAGTGTCCAGCAGGCAAAGCACTTCTTAACTTGTACATGGCTATGGCCCTGCTTCAACTCCCTGGTACCACAGTCAGGAATAGGCCCTAAGCACTGCTCAGGGGGGCTCAAGGCCACGCCCGAAAGAATAAAACTAAAGAATGATTCCAAACGGCCTGGGAAGAAAGCTACAAGGGCTGGAGTACATGCTTTCAAGTGGGAGCACCAGGTTCAATCCCCTACACATGGTCCCCAAGTACTGCTGGGAATGATGCAAAACCCAAAACCCACCCACCCCCCCCCAAAAGGAGCAACAGGGCCTGTCTCAAAGGGCTAAGAGAGGCCTAAAGAAAATAACCCTTCATCAAGTCAGTGTGAGGCTTGGCTCAAACAACATTCAAAACTATTAACTGCAATCATAATAATTATTATAGTTCTTTAGACTTACTACCACAGATATGCAACAATTATTTTGAGAATATCTAGTGACTCTTTCATTAAGATTATTTATTTACTTATAGCTTTGGGGGGGAAAGGCTATACTTTAATTACTTGATCCTCTCAAGTCTTATGAATTAATTTCAACCCTAGCACTCTTCAGTATAAAACATTTAGAATTTCTACCCTCAAAATTTCTACCCCACACCATGAGGGCCGCCATTTTCAACGCCATTTTCAACATCCAGACTCCACAGCTCGTCAGAGCTCCACCCAAGAGATAAGCCGATCTCAAGCCCTGCTTGTCAGAGTCCCACCCTACAGTGAAGCCTATTTCAAGCCCAGGTATGCTTGACCCAGAGACTCAGATACACGGGGCAGAGCTGCTACCAGCTCACCCTGTGCTCAGCTGATCAGGAGGCGTCCGGGAGGGAAGGCGAGTTTTAGCCCTGGCTCACCATCCCAATAGATCCTTGCAAGAAGCCAGAGGAATCCCCACACCATGAGGCCGCCATTTTCAACACCTGGACTCCATAGCTCATCAGAGCTCCACCCAAGAGAGAAGCTATCCCTCCCCATTGTGTGCGGCCGACCACAAAGCAGCAGCTTTGGTTCATCAGTAAACGTATCGAACGAAGAGCCTACTACTGAGAGTAACCACCCACTTGGCAGAGCCTGGCAAGCTACCAATGTTGTATTTGATATCCCAAAACCAGTAACAATTATAGACTTCATTCCCATGACCTGAATGGTTTGAGGCTCTTTGCATTCCTGGTGCGAGCAGATGCCCTTGGGCCACACTAGCACACAACAGGAAGTATGGAGATGTTACTGGTGCCCACTCAAGAAAATCGATGAATGGGAAGACAAATGATACAAGTAATACCCTCAAAATTAAAGTTTGAGGGGCCAGAAAAACTACAATGGATATTGTTCTTGCATTGTATGCATCTGACACAGATTCAATCCCTGGTACCCCGCATGGTCCCCGAGCACTGCCAGGAGTCATCCCTGAGCATAGAGTCAGGAATAAGCCCTGAGTATTGCCAAGAGTGGCCCAAAAAACAAAGGAAGAAAATTTTAAAAATAAGTTTCATTGGTAAAAAGCATTTTTCATATATATATGTGTGTGTACATATGTATACATATACATGTGTATATGTATATATACATATATATACATATGTTTATATGTATGTATACACACACATATATATGATCCCTGTCAATAAAAATGACTAATACAAAGTACAGGATTTTTTTTCTCAGCAGTACAAGATATCAAACCCAAGGGCTTATTAAAGGAATGTTCTACTACTAAGCAACATCTCCAATCCCTAAAAAAATAAATCATATTGTTTATTTCATTAGTGCTCAGCTTAGAGTATCATATTTGTTAAACCAGATAAAGTGTATGAGGAGATTATTTTATTATCATATTTTTACAACTTATCCCATTATGTATAATATTTCTACAAATATTATACATAAGATAGGCCATGATATTATGATATATTAAAATGTTTTAAAGTATCTTAAGTCAACTATAACCTAACATAACCTAACCAATTATGCTTCTTGCTTTTTTTTTGGTTTTTTAGTGCCAGAGACCACACCCATGTCTCATGCATACAAGGCATGTGCTTTACTACGGAACATATTCCTGGTTCAGCTTCTATTTTAAATTCATTTCTACAAAATACTATCATCTTGTAAGTCAATCATATTTCCTACAGTTTAAATAAATTTAGGCATTTGGACTGTTACTTTTTGTTTTTTTGGGCCACACCTGGCAATACTCAGGGGTTTACTTCAGGCTCTGTACTCAGGAATTACTCTTAGCAGTGCTCAGGGGGCCATATGGGATGCCAGGGATCAAATTCTGGTCAGCTGTCTGCAAGGCAAACACCCTACCTGCTGTACTATTGCTCGAGCTCCAGACTCACTGTTTCTTAACATATACCAAATCTAATATTTTTATTTGAGGGGCAGGGTGAGATTTGGGGCCACATCTACAGTGCTCAAAGGCTGCTCCTGGCAGTACTTAGGGTCAAACCCAGGCCTGCATGCAAAGCGTGCTCTCCTCACTGTTGAGCTTTCTTTGTCTCCCCCAACCTAACATTTTTCAATTAATATTTTACACCTCCAAGTTTATCATAATTTAAGTTAGTCATGATTTAAGAAAACTTTGGAAAAAAGTGAACTGACTCTCCCTTCAGTAACTCCTCTGAACGGGAGTGCTGGTTAACGCACCTGGCTAATGCCCAGGGACCTTCGACGTGCTGCTGAACTCTGGCCTTCCATGAACAAAGCATGAGTTCAGCCCATTGAGGAAGCTCTCCAGCCAGTGCATATTCTCTAATAAATTATCCAATGATTCTACTACTGCTCTCGTATGCAAAAACTCTTACAAGGCCACCAATTCCCATCAATAATATAAAAATTAACCTGTAGAATTTCTAGAATCAAGCACGGAGAGCATCAAGCAAGTAACAGCTGTGACGTCACAGGTACATCCTATAAAATAACGGAGAAGCAGTGAGTCGGTGCATGGTTTCAGCAGCGCCTGAGCACCAGTTGCTGGGGTGCTCTTCAAATTAGCAGGAATTCATCCATTCAAACTATCACCTAAATCCATCTCCTTCCAGTCATGCATCAGGCCGCTACTTCAAATTCTCAAGACTGACTCTTCTTTCTGAGAGCAAAACTCAAGTGTCCGTGCACCTGTAACTAAATCACACTGACAGCATCTTCAGTGTGGGCAAGTCGGCTTCCCTTCATGTCATTTTATATCCTAGTAAGACACCATCAGCAGAGCTCTGTGGAGGTAACTTCTTAGTTCAGGCTTTAGAGAAACTGTACTAAGGGTTTTGTAAAAGTCAAATTCAAACAGCAGCGGGGTTAAGGCACTTGTCTTGCTTGCAGTGTCTCCGGGTGCACCCTGGCACTGTATTTGGACCCGAGTAGCTCCAGCAGCACAGTCAGAAACAGCCCTTGCGCACTGCTTGCCGTGGCCCCCAAACACCTCAAAACTTTTTAAACTGAATTCAGGGCATTTCCTGTTAGATTCGACTCTTCCAGCAACATCCCTTGCGGCCTGCTTCCTACCACTCAGTGCTTTCCTGCTTTCACATTCTCTATCTTACACAGGAAGCACACTAGTAATACCTTCTGAAGCATTTAGGGATAAAATGAGGACGCTCATTTCAGAAGAAATGATTTTGACAGAAACCCACACGATCTGAGAGCTTCCTGGGCAGAAGCCTACATCAAACTGACACATAATAATAGTTCGATGAAGTGACCCCACAGGCCCCACCAGTGGCTATTCAGGCTATACGCATAGGGCCAAGGAGAGAATCCTCAACGTTAGCTTTTAGTAAAAGACCCTGTTGGGGACAAAGATAGTACAGTGGCACCTGCCCTTTTAAGTGGATGACCTGGGTTAATCCCCAAGCAATGTCACGGTGATCCTTGAGCACAGAGAAAGGAGCAGTCTTAAGCAAAGCCAGGTAAGGCCCTAAAACAATAATAGTAATAATAAAAAAAAACTTGCTTTATTTTAACCTGAGTTGAGAATCTGATTGAACCGAATCACTAGTTAAAGTAAAAGGCAAAAAATCTGAATGGTTAACCGAACCTTAATTTTTACCCAGATTAAAAGCTACGTACAACTAGACTGTCTTAGAATGTGCTGTGTAGAGAAAACTGCTATGAACTTTAACCCACTTTTAAACCTTCGATTTTTAATTTCTCAGCTTCATGCTTTAATAACTCAAGCACAGGATAAAAAGCATTTTCCCTCTAGATAAAAATAAGTCAATATATGTAATATAGATTTTACCGACAGTAAGAGGAGGCTTAAACAGTTATAAAGTGGATTACAAAGTAGAGTTTTATGACATCCCATCCTAGCTTTAACATAGTAAAGAACACAATAACTCCAGGGATAAATATTACTAGAGGGCAAAGTTGGTTAGGTATCAAATTTCAGGTGACAACTGTTATCTCCAAATAACTGCCCAGAAGTTTTATTACTGACACCTTTGCACTGCCTGACACATCAAAATCTGCACCAACGTTATGTCAGGCAAAATAACCTAATACATACACATTCTTTTTTTGGTTTGGGGGCCACATGAGGCTGTGCTCAAGGCTCTGCGCTCAGCAGATCACTCCTGGGAGGACTCAGAGGACCAAATGGGGGGGCTAGGGATCAAACACAGGCCAGCCACATGCAAGGCGAGTGCCATACCTGCTTGCTATTTCTCCAGTTCTGGGTATTTTTCAAAAAAATTCATTCATTTTCATTTAGAAACAAGATATATTCATGAAATAAAAGGGCAAGACAGAATTCCAAAGGGAAGCCTTAAATCTGAGGAAACACCTTTAATGTTGCCTTCTGGGGAGAGAAGTCCAAGCATACTGTGCCAGCTCATTTGTTGGCTTTTTCTATTCACGATAAATCAAATACCGAGAAAAGATCCTTTCTCTTCATATTTCAATCACAAATATTCCGATTTCATTAAGGGAATAATTCTTACTTCTCAAGAGACACCTGTTGCAAAATTTTTTTTCCTTGGGGCCAGAGTGACA
The DNA here is from genome assembly GCA_021461705.1 of Cryptotis parvus. Taxonomy (NCBI): domain Eukaryota; kingdom Metazoa; phylum Chordata; class Mammalia; order Eulipotyphla; family Soricidae; genus Cryptotis; species Cryptotis parvus. The sequence continues at coordinate 96,985 of JAJIBD010003887.1, read as the reverse complement.
GCCGAGCAAATAGGGCCACTGCCTTGCACGTGGCCAGCCCAGTTTGGTCTCCACCAGGGGTGATCTCTTGGCACAGAGCAGCATGCCAGGAGTAAGTCCTGAGCACCATCAGGTTATGGCCCCCAAAGAAACAGAAATTTCCCAAGGAAGATGCATGATTATGAAAATTCCCTATCAAAAATTTATAAACACCTTTAAATAATCTGAAAAACTAAGAAAATGTGCTCATTTGAACAATTTGTACAATCAATGATACTGATCATTTACTTATTTTTCACTTTACACATGTGCGAAATTCTTAAGATTTAATCTCTATTTCATTTAGTATTTCTAGCTAATTTGGCTATGCATGAACAGACTGCATTCGTTCAAGAAGCTCACAAACAGGCACTGAGAAGTAATCTTATCCTGGGAGGCTAATTAGAGGATACCTCATAGGAAGAGATTTCCAACTGCCATATCTGAACTTGTTGCTGTTTTTGTATTTACTTTATCAGGCACATAATATAGGACTAAATTTCCAAAGCATATGATCAACAAAACAAATAAAGGTTTACAGCAAGTACCCTAATACCCAGACATTACAATTTCCTTTTAATCTCATACACAATAGCAACATGTAGGTTTTCAGTTTGACTTTCTCAAATCTATTATTTAACTCTTGTTTAAGGATTTTCAGTTCACAGAACAGTTCCAAAACTATAGGTTAGGTTAATTAGAAAGACGGAAGGAAGAAAGGAAGGAAGAAAAAGAAAAGGAAAAAGAACACTCCCACTTCTAAATTCAACCCCAGAATTTTTTGGGGGAAGGGCTGGTAGGGTGCTGGTTACCTACATACTCTGGTTTGATAAAAAATCCAAAATGCATTGCTTACTAGAAGCTTAAGAAACATGGTCTTAGACAATGCTTCTCAGCATTTTCAGACCAGGACCCCCTGCAACCTCGCTTCCTTCCTGTGCCAGCTAGGAGAGCAGGCCTGCCTACCATTTCCACGATTTTTTTTACCTATGGCCCCTTGGAATATCTTAGTTGCCAAGAGGGGGCCACAGTTGAGAAACTTTGCACCAGATGACTAAGAAAACAAGTCTGAAGTCCATGTGAAAGAATTTTAGCTCCGTATAAAATTTATAATACACCAAGGAAAGGTCTACATTCTTAACTATACCAAACTTCCAATATGTTCCAGAAATTGTAGCTGACAAAATGAGAATAATTACTAAAATAATTAGTTTTTTTTTTTTTTTTAGGAGAGTTGTTTTCAACCTGTTCATCACAACCCTAACTCAACTGCAAAGAGCGATGGGCACACATTAACTATGCGAGAGTCTCAGGCAGCTCAACGGCAGGCTGGAGCATGACAAGTGTAAGGAGAGGGAGAGACGGCGCAAAACTCCGTGACGACCGTCACGAGCAGCCCCTGAGCGCCATGGAATATGGCCCAATTATCTCCCCCCCTCACATACAGATAAACTATAAAAGTCCGCAGGATTTTATGTACCTTTGATCACAAAATGGCAAGCCCAAATACGCATGCAGCAGGACAAAGCTAAGAGCATCTGAAAAGAATTACTAGCAAATGCTGTTTCCCTTTACTCACTAACCATGCTTAAATGGACCTTTGCACACATCTCTGCCACTCTGAGACAGTCATTCTAAAAAATGGAGAGCAAGGTAAGTTACAGCATTTTGGCAAACTAATTCTTTTTTTTTTCTTTTTATGGTTCACACTTCGGTGTTGTAATCAAAAACTCATTGCCAAACCAAGTCCAGTTTTCTATTTTCCAGAAATTGTAGAAGTGTGAAATGTTTTACACTTAGACACAGGTCTACGTAATGTATGTGACATTATGTAACATACATTATACAAGATAGTATGCCATGTCTAAACAGCCTTGTCTGTGAGTACAGCTATTCCACCTATCTCTTGTAGATCTTCTACTTAGGTCTTTAAATGTGACTCTTACAGTATGTCTAGTAATAGCTAAGGTCATATTTTAAAGTGATATTGATAGTTAAAATGTTCATCTTGATATAAAACAAAAACGCAGTATGAGACAAAGGACAGCAGAAACGGGGGCCAGGAGGATCTGTCCATGGCTGGAAACTTGCCACAGGTTGGGGGAGAGCAGTCAGGATGAGAAGGGACCACTATGACAATGTTAGTTGGAAAGATCACCCTGGACAAGAAGGAGTGCTGAAAGAAGGTAAAGGGATATATACGGTAATCTTTCAATACCTGTACTGCAAACCATGAGGAGAGGATGGAGAGGGAGAGAGAGCAAGAGAAAGAAGCAAAGTGTCTGCCATTGAGGCAGGTGGCAGGGGAGGGCGGAAGGGAAACTGGGGACACTGGTGGTGGGAAAAGTACACTGATGAAGAGATTGGTGTTGGGAGATTGTATGACTCTATCTGTTTCAACTAAAAAATTAAATAAAAAGATTTGGCTTTTTTTCCTGTCAATATTTTCTGGGGTCTGTGTTGTTGCAGGGCCACACCTCGCAGTGCTCTGGGGTTTCTCCTGGCTCTGAGCTCAGGGATCACTCCTGGCAAGCTCAGGGGACATATGGGGTGCCAGGAACCCAACTCAAGTCAGCCACATCAAGGCAAGCACCCTACTCACTGTATGATCTCTCCATCTCTATTTGATCATTTTTGAAAGATATCTTAGCATGTTTTCTTTGGAGCTTTAAAATTAATTATTTCCCTGCTTGCATAGTTCGTGGCTTTATGCTTTATCTTTCTGGTTTATCTTCAAGCTTTTCTTTATCCTGTGTTTCCATCAGTCTGAATAGACCTATAGGCATTACCTGTACTTTGGGAGAGGGAGTTCTGAGGGGCAGCAGGTACTTATCCAGCCTGATGCTCTGTAAGCTTTCTGGATCGACAGTGATTTTCCACATGAAATTCGGAAAAGCCTCTAATTTCTTAAATGCCTTCACAGTATTCCTTTTGTTTTGGTTTAGTTAAAGTGCCTGATATTCCAAAACTCTTGGATATTCCTTTTTCTTCTTCTTTCTGGGTCACACCCGGCAATGCTCAGGGGTTACTCCTGGCAGTGCTCAGGGGACCATGTTGGATGTTGGGGATCAAACCTAGGATGGCTTCATGCAAGGCAAAAACGCCCTACCCGCTGGATTATTGCTCCAGCCCATCTTGGATATTCTTTTTAAACTCATTCTTGGTTGGGCAATTTTTACCAAGCCAAATCTATAAGTTCACTGATTTTTAGCTGTGTCAAATCTAGTAATGAGCCCAAAGGCACTCTGCAACTATAATCTGTAATGAAATTTCTAAACTTTCCATTCTGATTCTTAGTTTCTCTGAGATGAAATAATGTATCTTACCATACAAGGTTTCCACCTCCTGTCTTTTTAACACTGTCTGTTCACATAGTTTTCCTGGCTGTTCTTCCTCCTGGAAATTTTGTACTTTTGTATTCCTTGCAATTTGTTGTTGTTGTTGTTGAATGTTGGACAAGTGGTATAGGACTGCAGAGACAGCAGTAAGAATTTTTAACTGCTAATGAGCATATCTTTCCTTTTTTAGGTTTCTATTTTTTTGGTTTCAGGCCACACCAGCGGTGCTCAGGGTTTACTCCTGACTGTACTCAGGGATCATTCCTGGCAGTGGTCAGGGAACCTATGGGACCACAGGGATGGAACCCGGCTAGGCTGCGTACAAGGCAAGCACCCTACCCTCTGCACCATGTCTCAGGTCTCAAGATTTTTAGTTTAGATCATCTGTTGAGGAGTTGGGCTGAGCTTATGGGTATCCTCAAACTTCAAATACCTGTAGATTGGCTTGTGCCTAAGTTTCGGATGGTTGATTCAAGCAGTATCTGAGTCTTTGCATAATGCCTCTCTACAAACCTTGTTCCAGTCCTAGTAGTATTCTGCAGTTATCTGTTATGCAAAACCTGGCGGTGGGGGTTGGGGAACAATGTTCTGTTGTTCCCATCAGGTGAAGACTGAGGCTTGGACAGTTTCTCTTCATCTAAGGAGCGTAGCCGTGGTTCCCTTGGCTGCATTATGGGGGATCAGTGCTCCTCCCTCCAGGAGTTCTTTTCCCCTTCTCCTGTTTACCTTTATATTTCAATGAAATTCTGTCTCAAAAGAAGGTCTAAAGCTTCTTTATCTCCTAAGACTAAAGTCAGATGATACCACTCATGAACTACTGCTATTACAACGTATTTGGAAAGCGGTATCTTTTGACTTGTTCAAGCTGACAAACAGACAGCGAGGTGCTGTTTCAAAACTTTCTTTCAGGTCAGAGAGTCAAAGGGGTCCAGGTACTGTCTAATATGCAGCCCACCCCGCTCAGTCCCCAGCATAGCACATGGTCCCCAGTGCACCACGAGGAATAACCCTTGAGCACAGTCAGGTGTGGCCCAAAAGTTCAAAAGCAAACAAAAAAAAATAAAAAAAAAAATCCCTCTCTTTAAACCACTGCGAAACATTACAGCCAACATTTAGGCCTAAAACTATTAGCAGCAGCCAAACTTCTGCTCCAATTTATCTGTACACTTATTTTAATCTTATTAACCGTAAGTCATTTTATTAACTTCTTTTTATTAACCTTAAGTACATGAGAGCAACACAAGGGGCAGAGGAGACCCTCAAATTCACCTGCATAAACAGAATCGGCTTGAGGAGTGGAGTGGAATTATTGGAAACAGATCCCTTCGGTTCAGCAGTAACTCAGTATCTATTCAGACCAGACTCCTAACTGATCCCTTCCGGTTCAGCAGTAACTCAGTATCTATTCAGACCAGACTCCACTTTTTTTTTTCTCTCTCACAGATTAAAAAATAAAACCAGTGCCATTACAAGTTACTTGGCGACCATCTCTACTTACTTGTGGGTAGTTAAATCTTTACAAATAATTCAAACCTCCCCTGATTCCTGTCTGATAATGCCCCTCTACTTTACACATTAGGAAGCGACTGTCCACAGCCTCCCAAAGAGGAAAAAAATCGGGTGTTTTCCATTAACCAGTGCATTTTTCCATTAGCCGGACCACAGTCTCGGGTTCTCCACAGGCTGCATCTCTCTTAATGCCCCTCTGACTCCACATTTCCTCCATCAATATGTTCTACTTCCTGTTTTCAAATCTGATATAAGAAAACCTTTTTTGCAACAAGCTCTTAGCTCCATTCTAGGACCAGCAGCCAAAGTCAAATTTAAAATATCGCAACATAACCACCCCCAAAAAGTTTTATTTACAGTATGAGTTTGTCATAGGCTAAATTTAAGTTTAAATATGTAAATACACATACAGTAATGAGCATCTTCCAGTAACTACAGGATTGTGAAATCAAGTCAGTTTAGGATACCAAGTTTCTGCTAAGTTGTTTTCTGAATTTCCTTTAATTTTTTAGAGGCAACTGCGGTTTCAGATTTCCATCAACTCAAGAGTGCTGGTGCTCAACAACAGCACTGACCACTGTGAGACCCCTCCGCCCTCAACAACCACTTCTGAGAATGACTTCGAATCCAATCCATCCTTGGAAGGAAAGTCAGGAAGAAGGTCCAAGAGCAGGGCAGGTGCTGAATCAATACTCTCAAGTTTTGCTCTTTTCCGAAGACACCACGCCCCGAAGCTCAAGAGGACCCCAAGTGTACGAATCTCTGCAAAGAGACACTAGCATGGGGACACACCTCCCGCCCCCAAACTCACACACACCCATGGACCCTTCTCCCCTCACACACACACAACGTTTGAGGGGAACCAGGGTGGAGGCAAAGGAGAAAGCAAAAAGGTGAGAAATGACACTATGTGGACAGACCCCTGGCCTCACCCTGGGGAGAGAACCTTGTTGTAAACCCTCCTGCACGCCCGAGCCAACCCGCAAATACATCCCGGCAACACTTTCAAGCCTGGAGGGCAACCGAACACGCAGGCAGGAGGAGGAATTCGGGGGCTCCCCGGAGTGTGCAAGTGAAGCCCCCAGCACAGCCGCCCACCGAGTGCAAGCCCCTGCGCGCAGTCCCTCGGCAGAGGGAAAAGCCTTGGATGGGAGGGACGGACGGACTTGCTCTAGGATAAGGGACGAGGGGGGCCCCCTTTTCCCTTTCCCGACGCAACGAAACAAAGCTCAGACTAAAAAAGAAAGAAAGAAAGAAAGGAAAAGATAATTCAAAGTCCGAGCGGGACGCGGCGGGGCAGAGGAGGGTCGCGGGGCCCGAGCGGGGCAGCCCGACGGCGGCCAGGGAATCCCGAGGGCGGAGCCCCGCGGGAGTGAGGGTGCGGGGACGTGCAGGAGCGGGGACAGGAAGGACAGCAGCCCGGGGGCCTGACCACACAGCAGCCCATGCTGCTCCCCGGAGCGGCTCCTCGGCTTCCCCTTCCCAGACGACCCCACATCGCGCCTCTCCCCGAGCGCGGCGCCCCGCGGCCCCGCGGCGTGCGGAGGGGCGAAGGCGGAGCCCCCAGAGTTCGGGATTCTGGAGCGCTTTTACCTTCGCGGGGAGGCTGGAGCGGCTCCAGCACGAGCTCCCTCCCGCCGCCGGCTCCGCGTCCAGAGTGGGATGAAGCGCCCTGCGGCCTCCTCCCCTCCCCCCCGCGCGACTTCCCCTTTCCCGCGCCGGGGCCCTGTCGCTCGGCGGCCGCGGGTTCCCTGCTGCCGCCGCGGCGCTGCCTCCCCGCCCCTCCCGCCTCCCTCCCTCTGCCTCTCAGAGGCTCGCTCTGGAGGCCGCCATCTTCGCTCAGGCTGCCAGCAACCGCGCTCCAGCACGCCTGCGTCGCCGCCGCCCCGGGTTGTCACGAGACCCCCGTCAGCTGATTCCGGCGCTTCCGTCTTTGGCCCCGCCCTCGCGCCTGCAGCGGCCCGCCCCTTGGCCCTCCAGGTACGTGCGCAGATGTAGCGAGGCCCGCAACGCCCGAGGGACACGCCCCCTCGCCGCCGCACCCGCGCGGGTGCACAGGGGAGCGGGACACGCCCCTCCCCTGGCGTGTTCTCCGGGGACCACGCCCCTCGGCTTGTGACTCCTGAGTCTTGCACGCTGGAGGTCCAGGTTATTCCGCTGAGGTCCACAGTCCTTGACAGACTGACCATTGACATCTACATATAAGGAGTTTGCAAGAGGCAATGTGATGTTTCAGATTATTACCCGGTTTCAGTCCACTGGGATGGCCCAAACGACGGGTGAAAGAGGTTTCAGATGCCTCTGCCTTTTTGCTGGGAGCAGAGCCAGAGAGATAATATTGTCTGTGTGGTAGTGAGTGGTGAGTGTGTGTGTGTGTGTGTGTGTGTGTGTGTGTGTGTGTTTGCTTCTGACGCAGGGATTATTCTGTTTTGCAGATAAATCAAGGATCCTGCTTTACATTAGCCTGGACTTGATATTGGAACCCAAGCAATCTGACCACCGAATCTGTCCTCTAGATACCATCTCCCTGGAAGGCCTAAGGGAGCTGGGGGAGGGAGGTAGGCTAGAGACCAGGGAGAATCCTGTCACCTGTGGGCAGAGGTTTATAAGGATTCCTTCACTCCCAGGCCCTCAACTCTTAACAACTACAGTTCAAAACTAAGTGATTCTGCTACAGACTTCACAAGAAGGGTATAGTGTGGCTTGATGCTCAGGGTTTCTCCGATTCAGCACTCGGGAATCACCCAGGCGGTGCTGGGGTGGGGGGCGGGAACGACCCTCTGGGATGCCGACCTTAAGCAAGGCAAAGCCCTACCCTCTGTGCTATCTTTCTGGCCCTGGATACATCTTTTTTTTTAAAGATTAAGATCTGATAAGGGGTTTAATACTTCTTGTTTGACTGGTTTTGGTGCTTCGGGTTTTGTTTTTTTTAGAGATGGTGTTTGCAGAATGAAAAATGCATGCCTCGCCTTTCATCATACCTTCACTTGTATCACACTTGTCTTCCCCTTCATCTATTTGCTCAAGCGGGCACCAGTAACATTTCTATATGTCCTGTTAGTGCTAGGTGGCCAATGGCATCTGTTCCCTCAGAACGACGAAGAGCCCCAAACCATTCATTCAGGTGATGGGAATGAGGTCTATAATTGTTACTGGTTTTGGCATATCAAATATTGTTGTATTTGGTATGCCAAAATCCTTCCTACCTTAGAAGATTAAAAAGAAAGACTGCATTTATCCAAAGAGCTACAACGTCCTGTATTACATCAGCAAGATAGGCTCATCTGAGGATTGGTAGCAAATTAGCTTGGGTTTAAGATGATGGAACCCTCCCCACCACTTAGGCTGGAGAATAGGGAAAGGCGATTTAAGAACTTTTTGTTTTGTCTCATGGCAACAGGACAGTTTGTGTGGCATCATGGGTTGGAAAGCCTTCCAGTAACCCCCAAAGTGGATGTGGGTATGTTCCTGTTGTTTTGCAGAAAAATAAATGCACAGAGATGTGTTTCTTGCCCAAGGTAACCAGTGGATTCTTGGGGTTGATAGGAGCTTTAGGCTTAACCGCTCATGCTTCCCTGAAGAGAAATGTTTGCCTACCCAGATACTACAGTTCTTGCGCTTTTTCAAACCACGTCCTTGTATTCAGCCGACTTGCTTTATCTTTTCCAGTATTTGTGTTGGTGTGTGCTTTGTTTTGCTTTGCTTTTTGGTTTTTGGCTACTACAGCTTTCCGTGTTTTTCTGCTGATCTTTCCAGCTAGCCCAGTCACAGAGCCCCTTCAGAGCCCATTTTTCCTTTGCTTTCAACTGTTGTTCACAGGAAATGGTTTCAAGCCTTTTCACAATTCTCCTAATTTCTCTTCATTGGAGTTGCAGCATTTGTCAATATCCTTAAAGTACTGTTACCAAACACAAGCGTCAGGAGGGCGGAGGCCTCGTCTCCTTTCCAACTCTCCTTTGGCTTCAGTCCCGAGCTCCTCACTCCCCCTCCCTTTCAGAGACCTGATAGATAGTCAGGGGGCACAGCTCAAAGGGCTGGAGCTCACACTCCACATCCTAGAGCCCCAGGTTTGACCCCCTGCATCCCCTGGCCCCGGGAACACCTCTGAGAGTAACTCTGAGCTCTGCTGGATGTGTCCCTAAACAGACAGAAAAGCATCAACCACAAAGCAGGGCCCTCACTCTTGCCTTTCTCGGTTTATCTTTTAGGCGAACCTGGATTTTCACTGGTTTTTCTGGCATGCTCATAGTGACAGCACATCAAATATCAACAGGAAGAGGCGACAACATGGAAGTGGCCTCTATTACCTACTGTTTAAAAGTAGGTAACTTGGGCCTGAGAATCAGTGCGGGGTTAAGGGGCTTGTCTTGTATGCTACCAATCTTGGTTCAAGTTCCAGCACCACTTATGGTCTCCTGAGCACCGCTAGGGGGTCACTCCTTACACTGCGGGATGAGGGGCGGGCCCCCTCATCCTCTCAAATGGGAGGACATCTTTACACATTTCCCAGCTCTATAGTCATCAATAGCTTTTTATCAGTAGCCTGAGTCAACATATAATGCAAGAGAGGTTGAAGATTTTAGCAACTGTGGTCAAGATCATTCAAAGGGCTGGGAGGAAGGGCCAGAGAGATAGGATAGCGAGTAAAGCATTTCCTTGCATATATGGTCCCTGAACACCACCCAGAGTGATCCCTGAGTACAGAGCCAGGAGTAAGCGCTGAGCATCACTAGGTATTTCCCTTCCTCTCTCAACCCCCAAAAGGGTTGAAGAGAATGTTTTGCGTGCAGGAAGCCTGTTCACTCTCCATCATTGCATAATCTGTTGGGCACTACTGGGAGTGGCCCTAGGATCCCTAGGTGAGATTAAACACACACACACACACACACACACACACACAAACAAACCTGGGACAGAAGCAATAGCACAGCAGGGAGGGAATTTGCCTTGCATGCTGTCCACCTAAATTCAATCCCCAGCATCTCATATGGTCCCCAAGCATGACCAGGAGTAATTCCTGAGTCAGAACCAGGAGAAACCAGAATGCAAGAAAATTTTGCAATCCAAAATGCAAAGAAAAAAAAGGAAAAAGAAAAGGGAAAGAAGACGTGCTTATTAAACACTTGCAGTTGCAAGGCCAGTGCTTACCCACTGCGCTACCTCTCTCTGGCCCCACCCTGTGGCAGTTCAGTTGACCTTTCTAGTTATACCTATGCCCAGATACAAAATAAATCCCTAAGAACTCTGTACTTTAGAAACACCAAGTGTTTCCCATAAAACTGGAGCTCCATGGGCTATAGTCCATGCACCAGAGAGCCAGAGAAAGCTCTCAAAGGCTAGTGCACATTTAATAAGGTTCAGGCATTGGGGGGCGGAGCAATAGCATAGAGGGTAGGGGTGTTTGCCTTGCATGTGGCCAACCCGGGTTCCATCCCTGGCATCCCATATGGTTCCCCAAGCACCGCCAGGAGTAATTCCTGAGTGCAGAGCCAGAGCATTACTGGGTTTGACCCAAAAAAGAAAAAAAAATAAGGTTCAGGGCTTGATCCCTGGCACCCTGTGATCTGCCAACCGCCTACCTAGAGTAGCCCCTATGTTCTGCTAGATATGACACCTTACAGTGAGAAAATAATGTAAAGGATGAGTAATTTAATACTGATTACATTTTGAAATAACGTTTTAAACTTATAGTCAATTGCATGTCATTAAAATTGATTTCACTCGTTCCTCTTTTTTTTAAGAGACATCGCTTGAATTTTATTTATTTATTTGGGGGATTTTGGGTCACTCCCGGCACTGCTCAGGAGTCATTCTGTATGCAGTGCTAGGAATTAAATCAGGTTCAGCTGCATACAAGGCAAGTGTCATGCTACTAGCTCTCTGACCTTGAAATATAATTTTTTTCTGTTTTTGAGCCATACACAGTGATGCTTAGGGCTTACTCCTGGCTTTGCAATCAGAGATCACTCTTGGCAGGGTTTAGGGTCCATGTGGGGTGTCATAGATGAAACCCAGGTAAGTCTCAGCCAAGGTAAGCACTGTATTATTCACTGTATTGTCTCTCCAGCCCAGAAAATGCAAATTTTCATATATGGCCCCATTATATATTTTTCTCTCAAAACTCAAAAGAAGGTATTTTTTTAAACTTGTAATATGCTTCCAATATTGATGTGGCAGGCTAACAGTGTTGCTGCACTACGCAGAAGCTGCTACATCAGCAGAATGCCAAGATCCTTCCTTCTATTATTATCCCAAGACCCCCCCACCTCCCCTAGGACCCTCAAATCACAGTACTATTGACCATATTTCAAGAGCTTGTTTCCCGTGGGGGACCATGTAGTCTTTTATTTGTTTCTTTAAACTCCACCTAAGAGTGAGATCATTGCTATTTGTCTTTTTTTCCTTTCTGACTCACTTCACTTAGCACAAGTGCCTACAATTCTAAGTTGTAGCAAACTATAGATTTCATCTTCTAGCATATCAGAGTAGCATTCCATCATGTATACCTGCAACAGTTTCCTTATCCACCTTTTTCTGGGCACTTGAACTATTTCCAGATCTTGACTATTGTAAATAATGTTACAATGATCATAGGTGTGCATATATGTCCTTTTGGATGAATGTTTTTGTGTTCTTGGGGCTGATGCCCATGAGTTTAGAGTCATATGGAAATCCTGTTATTGATTTTTTGAAGTCTCTAAACTGTTTCCTAAAGAGGCTGAACCAAGCCACAATCCCACCAGAGGAGAATGAGAGAACTGTGATATCTCGTTGTTGTCACAATTTGCTTTTCCCTGATAATAAGTGATGATGAATATTTTTTTTCTTACGCCTATTGGCCATCTTCATATAATTTTTGAGGAATTATTTATCTCCCCATTTTTAGCATGGGGTTGGTTTTTGTGTATGTGTTTTGTGTTAGTGTGTTGAGTTTTGAGAGTAATTTATACACACACATCCATTGTATATTTGTCCTTTGTCTGATGGATGATTATATTTTTTAATCAGTGGGGTGTCTTAATTTTTTAACTTTATTTAAACACCGTGATTTACAAAGTACAAAGATTTTCACAATACAGTTTAGAAATATTCATCGTTCAACACCAGCCCCACCACCAGTGTGCTCCCACCAGCACCAAAGACCCTCATTTCCTACCTACCCCCCCATCCCCATATTTGCTCCCTTGACAGGCACTAATGAATTTGGCCATTAAAGCCCATATATGGGAATGATATTGATAAAGTCATGACACTTTTTCTGGGTTGTTATGTGTGAATCTGGTCAGTTTCTGTTCTTGCATTCACTTTCTGAGTTTCTAGAACGTGGTGGATTTCTACCAGTCAACCACAAACCCACCACCGCTGCACCTACGGGTAACACTTATTTCAGATTTTTCTCCAGCAATGTTTGAGCCTTTCCTAAGCATACACTGAATAATCTATCCTATGTTGCTTGTTGGAACTAATTTTCTAAATACAGGGCTGGCGCGATAGTGCAGCAGGTAGGGCATTTGCCTTGCACATGGCCGACCCAGGTTCGATTCCCCGGCATCCCATATGGTCCTCCAACAGCGCCAGGGAGGAATTCCTGAGTGCAGAGCTGGGAATAACTGCTGAACATTGCTGGGTGTGACCCAAAAAAAAAAAAAACCACATTTTATTTTTTGCATACGGCTGACTGTGGTTCAATCCCTGGCATCCCATATGGTCCCTCAAGCACTGCCAGGAGTAATTCCTGAGTGCAGAGCCTGGAGTAACCCCTGAGCACTGCTGGGTGTGATCAAAAAAAGAAAAAAAAAAAATGTGTTTGGTTTTTTTTTTCTTATGTGATTAGTTTTATTTGTAAAAAGTCCAGTTTTTTCCAGGGTTTTCTGGGCACATGTCTCAATAGTAGGGCATATGCCTCAAATATGGGGAGCCCCTGAGTTAGATTCCTGGCACTACAAAAACAAACACATGAAAATAAAATTAAAGTTTACGTTGAGCCAGGGAAATAGTTTAAGAGCTAGAGCACAGGCCTTGAATGTTTTAGCCTCCAAATCAACCCCTGCCCTTCATTGGCTGTAGCTCTGGAGGCATCTGAGCACTGCTGGGGCCCCCAACGCCCAACGCTGCCGCTAGACCTGAGCATAATCCCATAGCTGAGCCACACGTTGAGCCATCAGCACTGCTGACCTGACTATCACTGGAGATTGTCCACACGCTGACCCTCTGAGCAACCCTGAGGACTGAGCAGAAAATAGTCCAGGAGTGTTGTATGATGTGGTTCCCCAAAACCACAAATACCCCCCAAACCAGACTCATTATAAAATTGCTGATTAAGTGTCTATTAGGGCACCTGTCTGCACATTCCTGCGGTCTCTGCAAAGAGCTGGAATGCAGAGGAGCTGGGATCACAGGACTTTCCACAGCCCCAAAAGGAATGGTTTGGTTTTTTGTTTTAATGGCTGACTCAGAAAACTGCAGTTTCACTTCTGTGTACCCCAGTTTACTCCACAGCCAAGGAATCAATGAAAAAATTTTTTTTTCCCTTTTGGACAACAGAACTGAGGTGGCAGCAACCTGCTTCACGTAAAGGAAAATCAAACTAACGTAGCAAGTAGTAGTTCAAGCTCAGCCGGGTAGCTTAGAATGATGAGGGAAGTAGACCCCTGCCCACATTTCAAATAGTCTTACTTCAGGAAGGCTTACGCCAGAGTGTCGGAGTTGCTACAAAGCCACTGAGCCCAAGCGACACGGCAAAACCATGGAATGCATTCAAAATGCCCTTGAGATGGTCCTGATTTGTAACCTGGGTAACCTGGAAATGTCCTCCCAAGGTGCTATTGTCCATGAGGTGACCTAGACCCTGCATTGCAAATAACACACTTGGGAATTTCTGCTTCTGCAGGCTCCTGCCAGCTGCCTGCAAATGCCCCGTCCCCCATCAGATAGTTGAGAAAACTTGGAGCAAGAACTCTACTGGGTCCACTGGTGTAATTAAAACAGCGTCTTCCCACTTCAGGACCTACTGCTTGTTTTTTTGCTGGCTTTGTTGGGAGTTTCTGCAGCAATAAAGTTTTGACTTGGATTCTCAAATCCATACTGTGGATTTTGCTAAAGGTAAATTGCCAAGATTGTTCCTCATTGCAAAGAAAATAAAAGACACTGTTCTGAAAGTCTGTTTTGAAAAGAGAATCTCACACAATCCCAAACACGTTATAGTTACTTTGGGCCCATTGCAGGACCCACGCAGAAAACCTTTGAAAATTGAAACCAGTATGTTGACTAGAGAGCAATATGGCTTGGTTGCTGCTAGTAAGACACCACGTTTCCTCCATCTTTAACTATTTTCTCACAATGTACTTACATATGCTTGTTCTTTTGTTAATGTTCCAATTCAAGTTCTACCACTTATTAGCCACTTGAATTAGGAGTCCTTATTTTCTAGTCATGAGAGGAAGGTGCTGTATGTATCAGCCACCGCTTTTAGGATTAAATGAGGTCAGATAGGCTTTTAATTATGATGGAGCAATATCTTTAATATTATAACTGTATATAAATGCAAGCATAAACCTCAACTCAAAAAACAGGGTGAGGGAGAGGGAGAGAATATAAATGTACCAAATCCTCAGCTTTCCTGGTAGGGAGTAAATAAGGACTGTCTAAAACCCCAGAACAGGGCCGGAGCGATAGCCCAGCGGGTAGGGCGTTTGCCCTGCACGCGGCTGGCCCATGCCGGTCCGGTTCGATCCCGGCATCCCATATGGTCCCCCGAGCACCTCCAAGAGTAATTCCTGAGTGCAGAGCCAGGAGAAACCCCTGAACATTGCCGGGTGTGACCCAGAGAGCAAAAAATAAAAAATAAAACCCCAGAACAGAGCAAGAAAAGCCCAGGGAGCTGGTGCAGACCATTTAGCCAGCATCACTCACGTTCTTTCCCTACGGAACTTTTGGTCTCTTCCTCTCCTGTTCTCAAAGTGGATAATGCAATATTTGGGGGGAGTGTAGCAAATGTTTTACGCACCAACAGCAAAGTTAAGAGTCTTGAGAGCAAAGACACTCTAAAAAGGGCCTCCTAGTTAATGCTATATTGAAAGCAACAGCATTTTAAGGGGAAAACTCAGGACTCTGTTGAAGTTTGTAGGTCCTGAATTGAGAACCTCTAATGATCAGAAGCCACTGTGTAGGGTGGATTTAAAAAAGAACCTGAGGGAGCTGGTGTGGTAGTACACCAGGTAGGGCGTTTGCCTTGCATGCAGACAGCCAGGATTTGATCCCCAGCAGCCCATATGGTCCCCAAGCACTGCCAGGAGTAATTCCTGAGTATAGGAACCAGGAGAAACTCCTGAGCATTGCTAGGTGTGACGAAGAAGGAGAAGGAGAAGAAAGGAGGAGAAGGAGAAGAAAGGAGGAGAAGGAGAAGGAGAAGGAGGAGAGGAGGAGAAGGTGAAGGAGGAGAAAGAGGAGAAGGAGAAGGAGGAGAAGGAGAAGGAGAAGGAGGAGAAGGAGAAGGAGAAGGAGAAGGAGGAGAAAGAGGAGAAGGAGAAGGAGGATAAGGAGAAGGAGAAGGAGATGGAGAAGGAGGAGAAGGAGAAGGAGAAGGAGGAGAAGGAGAAGGAGAAGTAGGAGAAGGAGAAGGAGAAGGAAAGGAGAAGACGACGGTGACTAGCCTACCAAGTTTCAGTCCCTGACACCACATATGGTCCTCTGAGCCCTGCAAGGAGTGAACCCCAAGCACAGATCCAGGAGTAAGCTCTGAGCACTGCTGGATGTGGCCAAAACAAAACAAAAAGAAATTTCCAGCATGTAAAGTTGTCTTATTTGAAAAGGCTTATTTGAATCTGCTTCCCATTGTGTTCAGATTATCACTTTCTTCCCGTTCATCATCGATTTGCTCGAACGGGCACCAGTCACATCTCCATATGACCTGTCTCATGCAAGTAGAGTCCAAGGGCACCTGCTTGCTCCAGGAACATAAAGAGCCTCAAACCATTCCATCAGGTCATGGGAATGAGGTCTATAATTGTTACTGGTATCTGGCATATCAAATACGACACGGGTAGCTTGCCAGGCTCTGCCGTGCGGGTAGCATACTCTTGTAGTCATCTCAAATCCGGCATTTATTGATGAACCATGCAGCCGCTTGCAGCCGCACCAGCCGGGCTGTGATAGGCTGGTCTGCTGGGTGGAGTTCTGATGAGGGGGAAGTCCGGATGTGGAAAATGGAGGTCCTCATGGAGTGGGGGGGTCTTCTGGCTTGTTGTTCAGATTATGGAATCTATAAAAAGTTGTATAATGCATTTGTATTAAAGAACTCTTAAAAAATTCACCAGATGACAAAATTCAACATCATTTTTATTCTTTGTGCCTTATAGGCTTAGAAGACATATATTCTCTGATATGATTTTTTTTTTAAACCAGAATGTGTGTGTGAGACAGCCTATCACAGCCCGGCTCAGCGTGACCGCAAGTGGCCGCGAGTTCATCAATAAATGCTAGATTTTGAGATGACTACTATAGTATGCTACCCGCACGGCAGAGCCTGGCAAGCTACCCGTGTCATATTTGATATGCCAGATACCAGTAACAATTATAGACTTCATTCCCATGACCTGATGGAATTGTTTGAGGCTCTTTATGTTCCTGGAGCAAGCAGGTGCCCTTGGGCTCTACTTGCATGAGACAGGTCATATGGAGATGTTACTGGTGCCCGCTGAGAAAATCGAAGATGAAAGGGAAGACAGTGATACAGTGATACAGTGTGTGAGTAAATACTGATTGTTGAAAAACTGGATATTTATTAGAAAACTGCCCGATGATCCTTCTATATGTTAACGATTTAAGATTAGTTACACATATTAAAATCCCCCCAAGTCAAACCTATATCACCGATTAAATTGTTTCTAAAAATTATAAGCCTAGGTTTGGGAAAAAAATGTCTGTGATGAGTAATATAGTGAGAAATTTAAGTAGAGCTCTGTGGTGCATTCGGTCTGAAGCAAAATTGTGTGAATTATTACATGACACCTTTCCCCCAAAGTGATGATTGTGTTCTTAAGATTTTCTGTATGGCCAAGAAAATCCTATTCTTGGTAATGCAAAATTTTGTCCAATTTTAGACCAATTTCCAATATAATTAGTGCTGGCTAAGGGAGCAGGCATCGCAATGGGGGTGGGGTGGGAAATGAAGGTCTTTGGTGGTGGGGGCTACACTGGTGATGGGATTGGTGTTGAATGATGAATCTTTCTAACTTGTGAAAAACTTCGTACTTTATAAATCATGGTGTTTAAATAAAGTTAGAATAATAAAAAAAAAATTTCACTGTATCACTGTATCACTGTCTTCCCGTTCATCATCGATTTGCTCTAGCGGGCCCCAGTAACATCTCCATATGTCCTGTCTCATGCTAGTAGAGCCCAAGGGCATCTGCTTGCTCCAGGAACATAAAGAGCCTCAATCCATTCCGGAATGAGGTGTATAATTGTTACTGGTATGTGGCATATCAAATACAACATGGGTAGCTTGCCAGGCTCTGCTGTGCAGATAGCATACTCTTGTAGTCATCTCTAAGTCCAGCATTTATTGATGAACCGCGCTGCTGCAAGTGGCTGTGCAAGCCAGGCTGTGATAGGCTGGTCTGCTGGGTGGAGTTCTGACAAGAGAGAAGTCCGGATGTGGAAAATGGAGGCCCTCATGGAGTGGGGGTCATCTGGCTTGTTACAAGGCTCTGCTGGGGTGTTGGGCCAGGACTAGAACCCGCCATCCTTCCTGGGCGCCTCGTGAGCGGCTGGGCACAGGGAGAGCCAGTAGCAGCTCTGCCCCATGTCTGCGAGTCTCTGGACCGGCATACCTGAGCCAGATTTAAAAAAGACTGCTGTAGGGTGGAACTCGATTACCCGGTCTGTGATAGGCTGGTCTGCTGGGTGGAGTTCTGATGAGAGAGAAGTCCGGATGTGGAAAATGGAGGCCCTCATGTAGTGGGGACCCAGGAGGGATGGTGGGTTCTAGCCCTGGCCCGCCACCCCCAGCAGAGCCTTGCAACAAGCCAGATGACCCCCCCACTCCAAAAAAAAATTTAAAAATTAAAACATTTTAGACAAATTTTTAAAGAAACAGTATGTCATATATTGGGCACTGAGAAGTAGCTCAAAGGAATTAGCTCCTGCCTTACATGTAGGAGGCCTGAGTGCGACCTCCGGCTCTGCATGGGCCCCCAAGCACCACCAAGGGTGACTGAAACAAACAAGAAAGGTTATTGTTATCTATTATCTTCTCTTATGCCTAGCATTTGTTGAGTCATAATGTTGTATATCTCTATATAACATGTTATATATATATATATATATATATATATATATATATATATATATATAACTTTCAAGGTTTTTTTTTAAGGTTTATGGTTGCACCCATGATGCTCAGGGGTTTCTCCTGGCTCTGCACTCAGGAATTACTCCTGGTGATTCTTGGAGGACCATATGGGATGTCAAGGATCAAACCCGGCTTGGGTGCAAGCACATGAATGCCTTATCCACTATACTGACTCTCCAGCCCCTAGACCTACTTTCTATATTGTGTTATTGATCTCAAGCCACCATTCCATAGACTTCATCACAGCCCTGTAGAGGAAAACGTTTTGTTATCTCCTAGATTAGTTTATAGGCAAGGAACTCCAAGGTTTTGCAAAGGTTCTGAGCTTTGCCAATGTCTTCTCTTAGATAGCCACAGAAACTTTTAAAGCACATTCCTCAAGCAGGGGCCATATGGCTTCCTGTGTGCTCCCAGGGTATTCCAAAGGGAATATTGAATTGAATATGAAAATTGCATAAATGGCTATTGCATAAAATTGCATAAATTGACTACAATTATGCAATTGCCCCTTGCATGAAACCAGGGGACTAGCCAGTAGAAGGGCGGGAGGGGGAGAGGCAGGGGGCACAGGAAGGAAACAAAATGGGAAGAGACTGTGGTTGAAACAATATTGAGAAACATTGCTCTGGACTACTGCTACAGCTTCATTTAACACATAAACTCTCCCAGCCATGCGCTTCCCTTTCCTTCGTCACCCAGGAGTGACTACTAAATATTTATAGTAAAGACTTCTTTCAGCTTTGGGGTACACTTGGCTATTCTCAGGACTTATTCCTGGCTCTGTGCTCAGGAATCAATCACTCATAGCAGGGCTCATGGAGCCATATGGGTATTGGTGATCCAACCGAGATTGGACCTCTTGCAAGACAAATGCCCTACCCACTGTACTATCTCTCTAGCCCCTTTAGTAAGGACTTTTAAATAAAGGGAAACAGTACTGAAGGAAAACAAAGCAAGTCACACTTTGCTGATAGTACATTTTCTCAAAATAACATACAAAGCCTACAACTTATGTCATGTGCCTATTCACACCAGTTTTACTACATTAGCTTATGAACGTTTGACCTACAGACCAATTGATCTCCCCAACTATCAAGAGTCAGGAATTTCAAATCACAAAGAGACATGCAGATCCCTTCAGTCCAACCCATTTGTAATCAAAGAAGGAGTAACAGAAACAGAAAGTAAATAGTGAAATCACATCCATGTCAAAAGCAGGAAATGAAACTGCAAGGTAATCCGAAATCCACTAGGCTTGAGCTTCGGAGTTGAAGGTGGTAGATGAATAGGGGTAATTTCATCTTGTTTTTTTATGGAAAAAAATAGGTTAAAATACTGCATCTTTGTGTTTGAGTGAGTTTATTCCATTAGTTGATGTATATACAGAATCCAGGGTGACCTGAAGCCAGGTAGACTAAGCACTCAAGGGGGCCAGAGAGATAGTACAATGGGTAGGGCACTTGCCTTGCACCTGATCTACTAGGATTTGAACACTGGTTCCACAAATGGTCCCCTGAGAACTATCAGGCATGATCCCTGTTCACCACTGAGTGATCATGCCATCCCCCAAATAAAGATCAAATCAGAGACCGGGAGATAGATCAAATGGCTGGAGAACATACCTGGAGCCTTGCATTCATAAGGCCTTGAGTTTGATCCCCAGCACCACAGGCGCCTCTCTCTCAGTACTGCCTGAGTGTTCCTCACTACTGGTAGGCTCAGGCAGCACCGCCTTGCCAAACTAGGTCACAGAGTCCAGCCATGGATCACCGAGAGTGGCCCCTGACCTCTGGACTCTCTCGTCCCCTCACCCTCCCAGTGAAATCAAGCTCATTTGTTTACTTTTCCTTCCTTAACTCCCTCACTTCTTTTCCCATGGAGTAAATAAAAGATACCTTGGAAAAAGGGGAGAACTAGATCAACCCTGTTTGGGAATAATTTTCTTTTCAGTGGAGGGCACTCCTCGTGTTGCTCAGGAGCAATCCCTAGGGCCCCCTGACTTGCCCTGAGCCATCAGCTTTGTGAGCCACTTCCCAGGCCTCTCAGTGCTTTAGCAGTGGCTGCTTAAAGGCTACTCCTGATTCTGCACTTAAGGATTATTCCTGGTGGTGCCTGGAGTACTATGTGAGATGCTGGGGATCATACTGTATCGGCCATGTCCAAGGCAAGCTCTCTAACCACTGTACTATTGCTCCAGCACCCTTTTTTGGTCTCGCTTTTATCACGTCCCCAAGATAAATCAAGGAGGCTTTTCTATTTTAAAAAACACCGAAGATCATTCAGACATCAAATCAGTCTTCCTGAATCTAATACCAGACCCTCTAGTAATGCTTGAGAATCAGCCTGGATCTGTGATCAGCAGTGACTTAAGCGGCAATTCCATTATACAATTTCTGATTATTTGAATGATTTTCTTCTTTTGTGGGGCTTTGCTGCCATCCCTGGAAGTGCTTGGGGGCTTCTCCTGGCTCTGTGCTCTGGTGTTGCTCCTGGTAATGTTTGGGGGGACCATGTAGTGCCAGGAAGCAAACCAGGGTAGGCTATGTACAAGGGTAAGAGCCTTGACTGCTGTTCTGTCTCTCTGGCTCCTGAATGACATTCCTGAGTGATGGGGATATAGTTCAGTGGTGTTGTCCTTCCCTATAGGCTCTCTCTCTCTCTCTCTCTCTCTCTCTCTCTCTCTTCTCTCTCTCTCTCTCTTTTTCTCTCTCTCTCCTCTGTATCTCTCTGACTCTCTGACTCTGTCTCTGTCTCTCTGTCTCTCTCTCCTCCTCCACCTTCCTGGTAATGGTCCCTTTGTGATTATGATGTTGAATTTTTTCCACTGCAGATTTTCAAGAAGACCCATGGGCCAGAGCAAGAGTACAGTGGCTAAGGTTTTTGCCTTGCATGCAGCCAACCCAGGTTCAATCCCAGGCATCTCATATGGTCCCTGGAGCCAGCAAGGAGTAATTCCTAAGTGCAGAAACAGGAATAACCCCTGAGAATGGCCAGTGTGGTGCTTCCTGCTCCCCAAAAAGAAGATGGTGAACCGAGGACAATAAACCAGGTAAGAATTGAGGGAGGGGATGGCTTGAACCAACTGTGTCCCTGTGCTTGGGTTACCTTGGGCCAGATCACCTGGGTAAGGGGCTTGCTGCAGGCTTTAGTTTAGACCAGGAGAGCTGAAGTCCAGGGAGGCCATGTGAAGGGACAGAGTAAGCCTTGAGCCCCCAGAAACCAAAGAACCCCGGGGTTAGAGCCAGCTGTTCAGACTTCACACCCAGCAGACCTGGCTGTGGGAGCAGATAGAGACAAAGGTCACCCCAGTTGAAACAAAACAAGACTAAACTTAAAAAAAAAAACAAAGCAAAACAAAAAAGCAGGACTGGAGAGATAGTAGAGTGGGCAGGGCACTTCCCTTGCATGCAGCTGACCCAGGTCCAATCCCTAGTACCACATATGGTCCTCTGAGTACTTCCAGGAGGATTCCTGAGCACCACCAAATGTGAAAACGCTCCCCAAAAATATCAATCCATAAAAATTCCCAGAGAATTTCTAGAGATGGCAAAATGAACTTGTTGGGCACAGCTGGGCACTCACTTGTTTGAGAAAGATGGCGATTGTACAGGCTGCCGAGTTTCACCACCACATGAGCTACAGAGTTTAATACACGGTCTGGCGCTAACAGCCAGCTCCAGCTCTGCCTCCTAGGGAACTGCTTGGCTCAGGGCCCCTACAGGCTTCTAAGCCTTCTAAGCACGAGTTTCGTTTTCCTGTTCTGCTTTCTGCTCTCCCTCTTTCCTCTCAGTGACCCGCTGCATGACGCAGAAACTGTCCCGGATGGGCCAGGCCGGGGGCTCATGGACAGGACCGTTGACTCAGCGCTTGGCACAAGAACAGAAGGTCATGCTGGGGAGCCTGGACCTCACGTGCGCGACGCCAGCAAGCAGCAACAGCACCCTGGCTTTGCTGGTTAAAGAAAGAACAATGAAAACAATCCAGTGCCTTTTAAGTTTCAATACACACAAAAAAAAATAATAATCATGGGGTGAGGGTAAGGCTAGGAAGGAAGTTATCTCCTTTTCCTCCTCCGGCATCTGGAGGTTTGAAATAGCCAGACCAAGAATAAGATCCCTCCCTTGGGTGGCAAAAGCTGAAAGACAAAATCAGTACAAAAATAAATAAACGACTTTGCCCCAGTCCTTCCCGTTTCGTCCCTACCTGCTCCGGACTCCACCCTTCGTGTTCTCCCTTGCTGTGATCTGTTCCCTACACTTCCTCTCTGTAGACACCAGACTGCTTAGCCAGGAAGATGGTCACTGCTGGTCCCCTTCCTGCAGCCACAGGCTTCCAGGAACAGCTGCTGAGACCCCACAGGAGAGGGAAACTCCTTTAGGAACCCACTTTCTCACAACAGAAAGAATTGGGATTCCAAAGCTGAAGATAGGACCAGAGAGACAGTACAGTGGGTTAGGTGCTTTTCTTGCACACAGCTGTTGGATCTCTTGGTGCCACTTATTGTCCCTGAGGCCCCCAGGCGTGATCCTTGAACACAGAGCCCTAGGTAAGCCCTAAGCACAGCTGAGTGTGGCCCCAAACCAAACCAACCTTTCCCCCTACCCAGGTCAAAGGGCAGAAGTCTCTGTTTTTATATCATGTTGGAGCCAATCTCCAGTCGCCCAGACAAGAGTTGTTCTAGAGAACAAGAAATTGTCCGATGGCTGTTTGGGGTACAAGGCAAACCTACCATAAAAGTTGTTCTAAAGGCATGAACCTGCTTTATGATTCTCAAAGAGGTCTTTTGGAGCCAGCTCTGTCTGTATGGAAAATTGGGTGCCATGAATAGCTGGGCTCTGAGAGATCTTTTTATTTTTTTCTTTTCTTATTACTCCTCAGCTGAACCATCATTGTTCCCTTTGCCATCCTTCCCTTTCACCTCTCTGAGGGTTTTCTGCTGCCATTTCCTTTCATTGGAAAACTTCACACTGCTCTTATTTGAAAAAGGAAAATAACTTTTCTAAAATGCATGAACTCCAATGAGAAAATGGTCCTTTCTTCTAGGTACTGCCAGCTAGGTAAATGATATTATCACCTGTAATGAGATTTTAAAAACTTATTTATCTTTACCATTTTTGTATCATTGAAACAAAATATAGATCATTTATCTTTAGGATAAATATAACATTAAAAATACCCAATACAGGCTTGTGAGATGATTCAGCAGGGAGGGCGCTTGCCTTGCACACGCCGACTCCAGTTTCACCCCTGATACCCCCAGTTGCCCACCCCCAACACCACGAGTACCACCAGAAGTGACTCCCAAGTCAGCCCTGAGTAACTCCTGAGCATTCAGTTGGAAAATCTTTTGTTTTAATCATGTGTGTGTGTGTGTGTGTGTGTGTGTGTGTGTGTGTGTAAAAACTATTTGGTTGGATGTGATCCATTTATTTTAAAAATTTTTTTTAAATATTTTATTATACCACTATTAGATATACAATTACAAGATGTTCATGTTTGAATTTTGGTTCTACAGTGTTCCAACACCCATCCCTCTACCCCTGCCCATCTCCCATCACCAATGTCCCCACCTCCCTCCCTCTTCCTCCAGTTTGCCTCCATGGCAGGTTCTTTTAAAAAAAAAAAAAATTTTATTGTACCACAGTGAAACATACAGTTACAAAGGTGTTCATAATGGGTTCTTGGTAATACAGTATTCCAGCACCCATCCCTCCACCAGTGCCCCATTCCCACCACCAGTATACCCACACCCTCCCGCCCACCTGCAGGCTGCATGGCAGGCTCTTTATCTCCTTTCTCTCTCTCTCTCTCTCTCTCTCTCTCTCTCTCGCTTCCCTTTCTTGCCTGGTGGCCCCACCAACTGAGCTGCCTCAGGGCTCTAGGCCATGATGCAGAGACTCAGAAGCACGGGGGAGAGCTGCCATCCCACTCTCCCCTAGCTCAGCTGACCATGAGGTCCCAGGAGGCAAGATGGGTTTTGGGAGTGGGCCCATCACCTCTGCAGGGCCTCTGAAGCAGCAGGATGAGACTCGCTCATCATAATAGCTGCCATTTTCATGGTCTGGAAACTGTACATCAAACTAGTGGAACCAATCATGTTCTAGAATATTTTAGTCTTTGGTTTTGCTTCTCCCTCGGCTGAAGTGGAGTCCCCAAAGACATCCCTGAGTAGATCTCATAGAGTGCTTAGGCTGGTGTAACTAGTCTAACTTAGTTATATGAAGGAAGGAGTGTGCACAATCAATAAAGGATAGAATTCTATTCATGAATCAACTGGTTGCACTTTCTCCATTTTGTTTTCACTTATCTACTTATTCTGAATTTATATCTTTTCTACATTTTTCAATCTGCATATATTATATGTGAACTATTTCTTTTAATAGCATAGCATGGTGCTTCTTGACTCTTTCCCTTTTTTGGGTCTCACCTGATGATTCTCAGGGCTTACTCCTGTCTCTGCATTCAGGAATTATTCCTGGCAGTGCTTGGGATTCTGGGATTAAACCTGGGCCAGCTTCATACAAGGCAAATGCCCTTCCCACTGTACTATTGCTCTGGACTCAGCATAGTGCATCTTAATTATCTGACGCTCCCTCTTTTATTTTATTTTATTTTATTTTTTGCTTTTTGGGTCACACCCAGCGATGCTCAGGGGTTACTCCTGGCTTTGCACTCAGGAATTACTCCTGGCGGTGCTTGGGGAACATATGGGATGCCGGGATCGAACCCAGGCCGGCATGGGCCGGCCACGTGCAAGGCAAACGCCCTACCCACTGGGCTATCACTCCGGGCCCACACTCCCTCTTTTAAAGTCACAAATTAATATTATTATTGATATGTTTGGATTTAGAACAGTGGTAGTCCAATTTTAGCGTTCTTGCCTAATCTACTTGCTACCATTTGCTCTCTGGAGTCCTCACATAGGTGCCTTATGTGTTGCGTCCTCATTCTGTGGAGAGGTTAGAAGCAGACCATCAGTCCATCTCCCTGCTACTAGGACACAGGCTTTACTACTTCAGAATACTACCTGAAGCTTGGTGGCACAGTCTAAATCCTATTAGCTCACAGCATCTCAAATTTTTCACCTATACAACAAATTTACATAAATATTTTCTCAGCAATTAAAAAGATATATGTATATATATATATATATATATATATGAAGGATACAGAGATAATACAGCAATTAGGTGCTTGCTTTGCATGCAGCCAACCCCAGCTTCCAGCCTGACACCCCATATCATCCTTTGAGCCCAACAGGAGTGATCCCTGAGTACAGAGCTAGGAGTAAGTACTGAGCACAGCTGGGTGTGACCAAAAAATCATAACAAGCAAACAAAAATATAAGTATGATTTGCTTGTGTTTATATATATCACTATCACTATCTTCCCGTTAATCATCTATTTGCTAGAGCGGGCACCAGTAATATCTCCATATATCCTGTCTCATGCTAGTAGAACCCAAAGGCATCCACTTGCTCCAGGAACATAGAGAGCCTCAAACCATTATATTAGGTCACAGGAATGACCTAATATAAATGTTACTGGTATTTGGCATATCAAATACTACACGAGCAGCTTGCCAGGCTTGCCGTGCGGGTGGCATATATATATATATATATATATATATATATATATATGATGTGTGTGTTTGTGGTGGGCGGGGGCTGTGATCAGGGGCTTATTCCTGACTCTGTAGTCAGGGGACATTCCCTGGTGACTCAGGGAATCGTGGAAGGCCCCAGGGATCAAACCAGGGCTAGTTGCACACAGGCAAGCTCCTTAGCTCTTGTACTATTTCTCTGGCTCCCCAAGAGAGTTTTCCAGGGTGCCTTCCTTATCACCCTCAACCCAGCTCACTGCAATAGATGCAGAAGTTTTCAGTTCAGAGATGCTAGAGGTGAATGTTCACTCGATCAACTTTTCTAAGACCAAACAGAACTTGAAGAAGAAAAGCATTGATGTCGCAAAAAGAATCGGATTATCCATTTTCCCTCCAACCAATCTTAATGGGTCCTGTTAAGTATGGTCATAGATAAGAAAATGACCCTTAACTTCTTGTGTGGAGGGGCAAGGGAAGAAGAAACCCATTGAACACAGATAAGTAAATCAGTGTCAATCCTAAATGCTATGAGAAGTAAAAGAGGAGGAAATAGAATGGGCTGGGGTGGGCCAGGCCGAATGGATACTTTACCCAGACCATCAGAAAAGGCTCCTTAAGAAGTGACATTTGCATTGGTAGTGGGACTGGTGTTGGAATATGCATACCTGAAACAACTGAACTGTGAACAGGTTAATCACGGTGTTTAAATAAAGTTTTAAATAGAAAAGTGACATTTGTACTGAAACAAGACTGGAACCTGGAAACGGTGAGGAGCAAGAGAGAAATGAAACGGCCAAAGTTCGAGCTACCTCTTTTCTGTGTTCTCTCCTGCATTTGTCACCATGGGTCTTAAAAAAGGCTTTTCCACCTAGCACAAGGGGGCTACCTGCATTAAACCTCAAACTCTACACACACAGTGCTGTCCCATATTGGTATAGCCCTCCCCTCCCCCAGCCTCCCCTCCACGTTATTGTTGTTTTAGGCAGATTAAGGAAATCCCAAATTCTGGCCACTACGAAGGAAATCAAGAAGGTAATTTAGCTGGAAATGTTTAGAACAGAAGAATCAGGTCAGTGGGATTGCGGATTAAGAAAGGGGAAGAAATAAAGAACCTTCCATGGAGGCGGGCTGGGGAGGGGGAAGGAACCGGGATGTTGGTGGTGGGAGATGGGCACTGGTGGAGGGATGGGTGCTGGAACACTGTATGACCAAAACCCAAATATGAACTTTTTAATTGTATATCTTTGTAATTGTATATCTCACGGTGGTATAATAAAATACTTTAAAAAAAGATTCCTCTATTACCCTCTCTTTTGTTCCTCCTTGAGAGTCACAGGATGGTCATTTGCATTTTGAATCCTGTTTAAAACAGCCTTGAAAGCGATCATGCAGAGACTGTGTGGACAGCAGGTGGCAGACTCTACCCACAGACTTGTTGAGTCCTCGGGCACCCCCACAAATATGTGAGAAAGAAGTTGGGGGTCCCAGTTTCTGGCATCACTCTGATTAGGCCAAGTAGAGGGCATCAGGGATATCCACGTGTTGGCTCTATAGGGAGTTTCCTTATTCTGATGCCACCGCTGTGACTACTGCAGAGCCAGGACATAATAGAGAGGTCCTGGGTCCTAAAAAAAAAAGCTATTTTAGTGGCTAATGCATCCCAGACATGTGACCTAGGATCTAAGTGCCATCCAGAGATCTTACAGACTCTCGCATTTATCTTTGATTAAATGTCTGTAGGGCAAGCCACAATGTGTAAGAAGAGAGAGAGAGAGAGAGAGAGAGACAGACAAACAGACAGATAGACAGACAGAAGAACAGAGACAGGAAGTGAGATAGAGAGACAGAGAGAAAGAGAGACAGAAACAGAGAGACAAATAGAAAGAGAGACAGACACAGAGAGAGACAGAGAGACAGAGACAGGGGGAGAGAGACAGAAAGTGAGAGAGAGAAAAAAGGAAAAGTGCCTGCAATAGAGGCAGGCTGGGGGGAGGAGGGAGGAAATTTGGGGACATAGGTGGTAGGAATAGGGCACTGGTGGAGGGATGGGTGCTGGAACACTGTATGATGAAACCCAATCATGTACATCTTTGTAATTGTATAGCTCACAGTGGTATAATAAGAATATAAGAAATAAATAAAATGAAAATTAAAAAAAAAGAATTGTACAAGAAGGTAGGTGGAGAGGGCTTAGAACTCTCTGGGTTCCAACACAGATGTTGTAAAGACAGCATTTTTTTTTTTAAAATGCAAAAAAAATTTATTTGGTGCTATTGTAAATGACTTGTGTTTTGTGAATCAGTGATCTCAACCTAGAAATTCTGTTTGCCCTAGGCTTAGAAAACCTTTAAGGGAAGAGAGATAGTCAAGGGTTAACTGCTTCACTTATATGTTACTGGCCATGGCTTGATTCCTGCCACCATATGTGGTCCCCACGCCCCCCCGCCCAGTACTGCCAGTAGTGATCCCTGAGCACAGAACCAGAAGTAAGCCTCAAACACTACTCAGTGTGGCCCAATGATTAAAATAAACAAACAAAACCCAAAACTTAAGGAATGCCAAAAAAAAGAGTAAGTGAATGAGTTTATCTGGGATGTGACATACGAGACCAAAAGTGACCCATGTGTTGATACAATAGCAGTGTTGAACTAGAAAGCAAGAGATTTGAAGAATATCCCAAGCAATTTATAATAGCTCAAAACTTATTTTGGTTTAGAGCTAACAAAACACTCCTCCAATCTGCATAGTGAGAATTGCAAAGTGCTGGTAAAGGCATCAAATGAGACCAAAATAACCGGAAAATAACCTGTCACCAGGGTTAGAAAACTCAACAAAGCAAGGTGTCAAGTCTTCTCAAACTGATCGAGTCAATAGAATATAAGCCCAGAGCAGGGGTTTTGCAGATAACCTAGACAACATGATCCAACATTTGTATGAAATAGTGAAGGGACTAGAAGAAGTGACAAAAAGCTTCAAAAGGGAAGAATAAGCTTGGAGCATTCTGTAAAAACATTTTGTTTTTCAATGGAAAACAACATTGTCTGCAATATATCTTTCCATTGGATCAGATTTTTATTCTGATTTAGTTTGATGGCAGCAGAAGGAAAGAAATGTTCCCCTTCACCGAGGTAAAGGTTCAGATGTCTTCCCTCTTGCCCTGTGGAAACCAGTTTTGTCTTTATTTGCAACCCATCTCCGTATTCCTCTACTCCACATAGTTGTGTGCTCTTTGGACCTTTCCTTTGAATGATTTATAACATTGCTTGGTCTCCTTATTAGCTAGTGAAATAAGGCAATGCATGCTCATTTTACATCTGTAGCAGAGCCATTGCTTTGATCTATTTCTGAATTTTATCTTTTAACTGTCACCCTTCCTGATTTAAAGAATCACTTTAGAGCTAAGCAATCAGGACAATGTGGTATTGTTGAAGGAACAGACATGTAGATCAATGGGACTGGAGGGCCCAGAAATAAACTCACATAGGTGGGAAACTTATCATTTTACCAAAGGTGCAAAATGAACTCAAGTATTAACAATATAGTCTTTTTAAAAAAATGATATTAGGACAATTGGCTAGCCTAAATTTTTTTAAAAGTTTACCTAAATCTGGGGCTGGAAAAATGGTACAGTGGGTAGGGCACTTGCCTTGCATGTGGCTGACCCGGTTTGATTTCCGGCATCCCATATGGTCCTCAGAGCTTGCCAGGACTAACCCCTAATCACTCCCAGGTGTGGGCGCAAACCAAAAAACCAAAGCCAAAATCAAAAGCTTACCTAAATTTCATACGGTATATTTTTTTTAAAAAATCAATTAAAAAACAGATCGAAATTATAACAAGTAACTATAACATTTTAAAAGAAAACTTGAGGAGAAATTGAGACTTTATGATGATTTTTTTCCTCTTGTTTTTCTCTTTTTTTATGAAGAATTTTTATGATGAATTTTTTTCCTCTTTTTTTCTCTTTTTTCCTCTTTTTTATGATGAATTTTTTTCCTCTTTTTCCTCTTTTTTATGATGATTTTTTTCCTTCTTTCCTCTTGTATTTTTCCTCTTGCTTTCAACCATGTGAGCAAGCTGGCTTCTGGAAAGGATTCAGCACAGTCGACCATATCCACACGGTAACCAAGCTCATTGAGGTTTGTAGGGAGTACCAAATGCTGCTCTGTCTCACGTTCATTGATTTAAAGAAAGCCTTTGATTCTGTGGAGACTGAAGCAGTCATTGAAGCGCTAGCCAAACAGGGCGTTCAAACCCAATACATCAAGATCCTTCGTGAGCTGCATTATGGATTCAGCACTAGGATCTCACCATTCTACAAGGAAGTGATCATCGATGTCAAAAGAGGGTTCTGCAGGGTGATACCATTTCACCAAAACTCTTCAGCACCACACTCGAGAACATCATGCTACAATTCGAATGGGAAGGAATGGGAGTGAAGATAGATGGTCGGCAACTAAACCACCTCTGCTTCACTGATGACATCATTCTAATAACACCAAACATTAGCCAAGCTGCACAAATGCTGGCTGACTTCGACCGAGAATGTGGAAAGATAGGTCTACAGCTGAACCTCAACAAAACTATGTTCATGAGAAATGAACTAGTTCCAGAGGCCCCATGCACTCTCAATGGAACAAACATCTCTGAATGCAGCAGTTATGTGTACCTAGGTCGAGAAGTCAACATGATGAATGACCTAAAACCTGAGCTGCGTAGGAGGAAGAGAGATCGGCATGGAATGCCTTCAAAAGCATAGAAGAAATAGCTAAAAAGACGAAGAACCTCTGGCTCCGGGAACATCTCTTCAACTCCACCATTCTCCCTACATTATCATACGCCTCAGAAACCTGGGCCCTACAAAAGCAGGATGAGAATGCTATTTGGGTCTCCCAAAGAGGAATCGAAAGAGCTATGCTTGGAATATCACGCCTCACTCAAGTGAAAGAAGGAATCGGAGCTCCGACCTCCGTTGCTGTTCCAGAGTCAGGGACGCTGTCTCGTTTGCCAAGGCATTGAAAATCGTATGGGCTGGACATGTAATGCGATTTGGAGATGACCGCTATACTAGAGCCGTTACTGACTGGATCCCACGGGATGTCAAAAGATCACGTGGCTGTCCACCTACAAGATGGTCAGATTTCCTTGTTAAGACCCTGAAGGAAAGGTTTGAGGCTCTTCATAATCCTGAATCATCCAGATGCCATTGGGTTACATTGGCACATGATAGGGTCAAATGGAAATGTTACTGGAGCCCGCTTGAGGAAATTGATGGATAGCGGGATGTCAAGTGATCAAGTGATTTGGGCCACCCTGCTCCTCGAGGTGTTGCAGGTGTGGCTGTAGTGTCTGGCTGCTTTGGAAGGTGGCAAACAGGAGACAGGTTTGTCTACACCCAGGGCTCTGTCCCGTGGGCTCTGGATGGTGGGTGGTCAGACACAGAAAAAGACTGGGTACCCTGGGATGAACCCAGAGCCATGGCAGAATCTGGCAAACTACCCATGGTATGCCCAAAACAATAACAATAATGGACATCATTTCCAACGAATGGAGACGTTACTGGCATCCACTTGAGCAAATTGATTAACAGTGGGAAGACAAATGATACAAGTGATACAAGTGATTTGGGTTGTACCCAGTGGCGGTCAGCAGCTATTTCCTGGCTCAGGAATGCATATGCAGTGCCAGGGATTCAGCTGAATGCAAGGAAAGTACCTTACTTCCTCCATTACTATATCTTTGGCTCTCATGATGAATGAATTCTTTTTGTTTTGTTTTAGTGGGGGTGGCGTACCTGATGGTGCTCAGAACTTATTCCTGGCTGTGCTCAGGAATATCTTCAGGTGAGGCTCCAGGGACTGTATAGGATGCTGGGGACCAACCCCAGGTCAGCAGTGTGCAAAGGAAGTGACCTACCTGCGGACTACCAGTCCAGGCTTTAGAATGGTACTTTATCCTAAATCTTTCTGCAACTTGTTTTGTTGAGAATGAACAAAATTCATGGCAGGAAATAAGAAAGCAGTTCTGGCATCTAGACCTTCTCTCAGAGATGGGTGGTGGAGCCCAGAAGGTCCCCGGACTCTGTTCACTAGTAACCCATCTCCCAAATGAGAATGTGAGATGCGATTAACTAAATCTCTGTTCTAGAGAGTGCTTAGTCAGACTAGTTATCATTGTTATAATACTTGCTACCACACATTGGGATATTTATAAATGCCAGTGAATTAGATTGGCACACATATATCAGGGTATCTGGGAACGATCAAAAATCTGCGATTTTTTCATTTCATTCTAGCTCTGTCATCCTGGATATCACAATTTGCAAGGGCTAGGAGGGTCCCCTGCTGAAGCCCCTCAGCAAAGCCACCTCACGGACTGGTATTAGCAATGAGATCTGTATTTTAGGCTTTTTTTTCTTTTTTTTCTTTTCTTTTCTTTCTTTTTTTTTTTTTTCTTTTTGGGTCACACCTGGCAATGCTCAGGGATTTCTCCCTGGCTCTGCACTCAGGAATTACTCCTGGTGGTACTCGGGGACCATATGGGATGCTGGGGATCGAACCTGGACTGGCACAGGCCGGCCGCATGCAAGGCAAACGCCCTACCCGCTGGGCTATCTTTCCAGCCCCTATTTTAGGCTTTCTTGTTCCTTCCTATTACCTGAAGACTACTCCCTTGCCCCTGTTTGTTTGGTCATTCCCAACAGTGCTCAGGGTTTACTTCTGCATCTGTGCTCTGGGATCACTCCTAGCAGTGCTCAGGAGAACATTTGGAGTCCTGGGGATTGAACCCCGATCAGCCATGTGCAAAGGAAAGTGACCTATTCACTGTACCATCTTTTGGGGGCTCCTGTCCTGTAGACTTAACCATCCTGTCTGTTGATGATCTATCCAAAATAGAAATCTTGCTCTAAGTCAAGTCCGCCGGCTTTCATTCCAACGTAGTGACTCCAGTTTGTATTTGGGAGTTTGATACAGCTTTGAAATCAAAGACCTGAATAGCAGGGTGTGGGGTGGTAGTGTAGAGGAAGCCAACATCCTCTAGGGGGCACTGTTACATCTGCTCAGAGCACAGGTTCTGTTATCACTGACATGGGGCTTAGTCTGAGTCAGCTACGTAAGCAGTACATGCGACTTAACCGCTCTATGCCTCAGATAATGCTTCTGTAAAATGGGGATAGAATGGTATCCGTATCCAAAAAATATTTGCAAACAGTGAAGTTTAAAATAAGTCAGCACAGGGAATTCGTCAGATGGAGTCAGGGGTCGGCCATTCCCCCTTCCATTTTGTTCGAGCCTGGTGGCCCCGCCCAGGAGCTGCCCTGGGGCGACCAGCCATAGCATGCGGGCCTCTGAAGCGCCTGGGGAAGCTGGAACTCCACTTTTCCCCGGCTAAGCTGACCATGGGGCTCTCGGGAGGACAGATGGGTTTTGGGAGTGGGCCCATCACCTCTGGGGGGTCCCGGAAGCAGCCGATGAGACTCGCCCACCACACTAGCCACCACCTTCGCTGTCCGGATGCTGGGATACTACCTCATGACCAGATTAACAGAGCAAACCAGTTCGAGCCCAGGTCGCAGCCGCGGTGCCACTTGTGGCCGTGCAGTCCATCAAAATAGTGGAAACAGTAATGTCCTTTAACCCACTGCATTCCACGATGTGCAGGAAAGTTTGGCGGGAGGGAGAGATAGAGAGGAGAGAGAAGAAGTACAGAACCCTCCAAGTGGTTGAGGTGTGAGAGGGGAGGGAGGTGGGGACATTGGTGATGGGAGATGGGTTTGGGTGGAGGGATGGGTGTTGAAACGCTGTGGAACCAGAACTCTGCATGAGCATCTTGCAATTGTATGTCTAAAATGGTGTAATAAAATTTGGGGGAAAAAATAAGTCAGCCCAATTTGGACTATCTCTTTACATATAGTTAATGCCCAAGGTCAAATAGATCTTTCTTGAACTCTTGTCAGTGACTTGATTTATTAAGGTAGTATCTGAAATACAGGGGTGCCAACATTATTTTAGACAGCACACACATCACTTTATAATGGTTCTAGTTTATATTTAGTTTAATAATAGAAAATGTATAGATAGGTTTTTGAAATTCACACCTAGGTTAACATTTAAAAGTGAGAAAAATGAAAATATATATTAAGGCACAAATAGTATAGCCCAAATAGTGATGAAGAAACTAAAATGCTTGAAATTGGTAATGGAGAGTCACAAATCTAAATCTGCAAAAGAGAGAGGAGTCAATGGAGTCATTTATCCCTAACCACTGAGCCGGCACCAAATGCCAACAACTCTTCACCCCAGTCTGCTTTATTTCACATTTGACCACTCAAAAACACTATCTAAAAATCTCTATTTATCTTCCAAAAGGACAGCGCAGAGCTTTAATGGGGCGAGCTATATTATTTTAATTTCAGCCGGGTTCTCTGGTAAGGATCATTAATGGTGTCTACAAAACACTAATCTACAAAATGACTGTTGCTAAGTTGATGTAAGTTCCCATTAGATTGCCTAATTTTTTATTGTCATGTGCTTGGTTTCTATAATTTTGTTCTCTCTCTCACTTTCTCTCTCTCTCTCTTTCTCTCTCTTCTCTCTCTCTTTAGTTTTTGCCTGGCATCAAGGTGGAAGTATTATAAGGCACCAGTAAAAGACTATCACTCCCATTCACTGATGATATCTTTTTTTTTTTTTGGGTCACACCTGGCGATGCTCAGGGGTTACTCCTGGCTCTTCGCTCAGGAGTTACTACTGGCAGTGCTCAGGGGACCATATAGGATGCCGGGGATCGAACCCCAGGTAGGCTGCGTGCAAGGCAAACGCCCTCCCCGCTGTGCTATCGCTCTGCCCCCACTGATGATGTCTTGCCAATGATTGCCCGGCATTAAAATGAGGGCATACCTGGCAATTCTCCTGAAGGGTTTCTGAATTTTTTTTTTTTGCTGGTGGATCTAAGGGAAAGTCATTACTAAACTTCTGCTTCCTTTCTCAAAGTTTTAGATGGTTAACCTGACTGTTTTAGCCCCAAGATGTTCATAAGATTATAAGAGAATAAAATATTATTTTTTCAGCTTATTGCATCTACCTGAAAGTCTCATGCTAAAATTCATATTTATGTCATAGGAGGTCCAATTCAATAAAGAGAATTCATTGTTTTGTGAGGAGAAAGTTACTTTTGAGATCCTTTGAAGATTTTGAAGTGTCCAAATGAGAATGTTATTTTCCTAAATAGAGTGGAATGGGAAACAACTTACTTTTGTTAAGATGTGTCAAGTCTGAAATGGTCAAAATAAAAACAAAGCTCCACTAAGAAGGGGCCCACATATCATCTTTGCAGTCATTTTCCTTCCAGATATCAGCATTTGAAAAGTGAGGCATTCTGGGCAGAAAAAAAAATGACAAAAAAAATGAAATGAGAATAAGACGTGATTTTCTGGAATCTTACCACTGGGCTGGGAAGATAACTCAAGGGCTGGAGTTTGTGCTCTGCATTCAGGACACCTGAGGGTTTTGTTTGTTTGCTGTTTGTTTGGTTTTTGGTTTTGGTTTTGGGCTCTTCCTGGTGATGCTCAGGTGTTACTCCTGGCTCTGCAGTCAGGAATCTCTCATGGTGGGATGCTGGGGATCAAGCCAGAATAGGCAGGGGATAGAACCCAGTTAGAATGTGTTCAAGGCAAGCAAGCAACCTACCTGCTGTACTATCATCCCAGCCCCAGGAAACCTGAGTTCTGATCCCTGGTATTGCATGTTCCTCTGAGCACTGCCAGCAGTGACCCTCTGAGCATTAAGCTGGGAGTAACTTCTGAGCACTGCGGGGTGAGGCCCTTCTTCTGAAGTGTGTTGCATCTAGGGTGACGCATTACCTGAATTGGTTCCTGGCACTGAATAAACAAACAAACCAAAGCCAAAGGCCAAAAAATCAAGTTTCTCAAAAACAGCTTGGGTTCATGGTTCATATACCATCCTTGTTGCCTTTTATCTAAGTGTAGGTGTGTTACCTAGCCTCAATCTACCCAACTGTAAAATGGGATCAGTCCCTGCCCTCATGGGACTTGCTCACAGTGGATGCCATGCAAGGGTTTGTTAAATGAGCAAAATCTGCAAGGCTTGTGCATTGGTCTTGAAATAGTACATGCCTAAAACTCAATTATCAATAGCTTTTTAAATCACAGTCCTTAAAATTTTTTCAAAAGCATTACAAACCCCCACCCCCATGTGTATGTCCCACCAGTCTGCCCAGAAACAAAACAAAAACAAAAATGACCCAAGAAGGGTAATTTGGTGCATTATGAATCACCAAATCCTGTGGCACCCTCAAGAGGCCAGGAAGAGTCTTCACAGAGGAAAGAAAAGGAAAAACAGTGACATTTGAGGAACTTGGACCATTTCCCAGCCTGCGGTATGCAGGACTTGTGTGCTCTGAGAAAAGGCTATTCATGATTTTCTGTTGTTTGGGGGATAGAAAAGACGTTTTCTCCTTTAAAAGGTTATCTCCCTTTAAAATGGGGATAACCTAGACCGCACTGTGCTGCATGCCATTATCTTAGATCTTGGGTTCACCTGTGACAGAGTCATCATCATCATCATCATTATTATTATTATAACTTTTTATTTTTAAATCAATTAATTAATTAATTAATTTTGTGTTTATTTTTTTTTATTTTCCCAAATTTTATTACACCACTTTTAGACATACAATTGCAAGATGCTCATGTAGAGTTTTGGTTCTACAGTGTTCCAACACCCATCCCTCCACCCGAACCCATCTCCTATCACCAATGTCCCCACTTCCCTCCCCCTCCCACACCTCAACTACTTGGTGGGTTCTATATGTCTTTTTCTCCCTCTCTATCTCTCCCTCCCCGCCAAACTTTCCTGCACATCGTAGAATGCAGTGCATTAAAGGACATAACTGTTTCCACTACTTTGATGGACCGCTCGGCCGCAGCGACCGCACCACCTGGGCTCAAACTGGTTTTGCTCTGTTAATCTGGTCGTGAGGTAGTATCCCAGCATCCGAACAGCGAAGGTGGCGGCTAGTGTGGTGGGCGAGTCTCATCTGGCTGCTTCCGGGACCCCCAGAGGGTGATGTGCCCACTCCCAAAACCCATCTGTCCTCCTGGGAGCCCCATGGTCAGCTGAGTCTGGGGAAAGCGGAGTTCCAGGTTCCCCAGGCGCGTTTGAGACTGCATGCTATGGCTGGTGGCCCCAGGGCAGCTCCTTATTTTAACTTTTGGACCACATCCAGTTGTGCTCAGGAACCTATGCATTACTGGGGGATCAAACTAGGGTCAGCAATGTGCAAGGCAAGCACCTTAACCCGTGTACTCTTTCTCTGGCTCCTTACTCTATTTTTGAGATATTGCCATGTCTGTTTTGTTGAGGTCATTGAAACCTGGCCATAAAGAATGAATTGTGTGTGTGTGTGTGTGTGTGTGTGTGTTTTATTGTGGAGAAAGAAGTTGAGCTAGAGTAAGCCACTTAAGAAAGTTAAAAAGAAGCTTGCCACCTACACTCTGTATTAATCATCTTGAAACGGCTCTACTTTGCCACTAACAAGGTAACAAATCTTTAGAAACCCAATCTTTTGCTTGTTTTTTCTTCTTCCTGCAATATCTTCCTTCACATAGAATTGGTAATAAATTCAATTGGCTCCACACTGGAATCTGTCTTTACATTTTTATGGTTTTTCATTTCTAAGTATTCTATTATGGTCAGTTTTCTGCTAAAATCTAGTTATAGAGTTTGGGGAGAAATATTGAGAAATTGTGTTCTCTCTGAAGAAACTCCTCAAAGTAACAGTTTCAATAAGATCTCAAATTTTCTTGTTGCTTCACTAAATAAACCTTCCATCATTTTAATGACAGTTGTCATTTCATGATGTAGTTAGTACAGGAAGACTGGGGTGGGGGAAATTTCTAGAATGGAGAGATCTAGTGAAGAATGACACTTTGTAATTGTTTTCTTAAACATGACAAAACTCAAAATAACAATGTTTTAGCTGGCAATGATCAGAAAATGATTCCTGCCTTTTCCATGCAGTACTTTATTTCACACAGTGTTAACGGTATGTGAAATTCTGTTTTGCTATCATCGGTATTAGCCCAATTACTCCCTTAGCAGCCCTCTGAGGTGGCCGTGCTCACCATTCACACTTCACAAGTGACGAAGCTGAGGCATGGAAAAGTCAAACAGAAGATTCAGAATTCTACAGCTGGTCAGTGGCAGGAATCAGAACTAATGAATTGAGGTTGTCCTATCAGATTCTCATGTGTGATATAAGTTGATGACCGACCACTGG
The DNA here is from genome assembly GCA_021461705.1 of Cryptotis parvus. Classification (NCBI taxonomy): domain Eukaryota; kingdom Metazoa; phylum Chordata; class Mammalia; order Eulipotyphla; family Soricidae; genus Cryptotis; species Cryptotis parvus. The sequence continues at coordinate 58,863 of JAJIBD010003887.1, read as the reverse complement.
GATGTGTATTGAACACAATTCTGCATAAGCCACTAAGAATAGCAGTAAGCTGTTGTTAGTTGCAACCAAGACCTGCGCTCCTCAAGTCAAATGACATCCAGTGGTACCTGACCGTTTCTTGAGCTAGGATTCCCTTGGAAAAACATGGTTGAAAGTAGGAAGCCTGCTCTGTGCGAAGAGGGAGCCAGCAAATATTTGTGAGGTGTTGATGCCTCTCAGAAGTGAGAAACAACAGCACCCTGCCCTCCCCACAAATTGAAAGGCTGAGAGAGGGTACCCTGACACTGTAAAACCCCCGTGTCCACTCTGTGACGGTATTTATCAACAGAGCATCTCGGTGGAGAAACAACCAAACTGGAAACTGGAGTTTTCTTTTTCTTTATTTTTGTTTTTTGGGTTACACCTAGCAATGCTCAGGGGTTGCTCCTGGCTCTGCACTCAGGAATTACTCCTGGCGGTGCTCGGGGGACAACATGGGATGCTGGGATTGAACCTGGGTGGGCTGCATGCAAGGCAAAAGCCCTACCTGCTGTGCTATTGCTCCGGCCCCTGGAGTTTTCTTTGTAATAATCAAGAGAATGGAAGGGTGAAGAGGGAAAAAAGACCCTCAAACCAATAGAACAAATAAGCTTTTTAGCCACTTTGGAGAATAAAAACATAACAAGAAAAGGTTGCACACACTTTTACTCTTACTTTCCACCAACCCTATACAAGGTTGTCATAGAGGCCAAATAGCTTAATAACCATGTGAGACGGGTAACTGCATCTGGGCCAGTGATGAGCAAACAGGCTCCCATTCCCATTTGCTGAATGCATCTCCTTCTATGAACCGATGGCTTTGATTCTGCTTATATTTCTATTTTAAAGTCTCTCCACTTAACTGCAGCTTCATTACTGATGTGATTAGTTCCTTGATGGAGGTCATTTGTCCTTTATTCTTGCTGCTCTTGATGTTTTTTTTCCTTTCCCAAGATAAGACTGGGGCCAGGTTTTAGTTTTGGGGCCTTTAGTTTTTGTTTATGGGCCTTTTATATTGCAGAGACCAGGTTGCCTGGATTTGACTCACTGAGTTTCAAGGACAAAGTGAATGGGGCAAAAAATGCAGGAGACGGAGATAGTACAGGGGTTAAGGCACTTACCTTGCATGGTGCTGGCCAGGGGTTGATTCCCAGCACAGCATGGCCCAACCCCTACCTACCTACCTATACTGTTAGTCTGAACCAAATCCCACCTCACCCTTAGCCCTGCCCCTCCCCCACACCCCACCCCGTCCCAAAAGAGGAATAAAGTGCTTGAAGCTTAACAGGGGGTAGTCTATGGAGTTCATAGGTAGAGGGAGATGCCTGAGAGTAAAAGATTGTGT